>CM055757.1:1639754-1776550 GCA_029465975.1 Dallia pectoralis | reverse complement strand
GAACAATATATACTTTATAAACGTTAATAAATAACATCTTTACACCTGCTTGCATACAGACTAAGTTTGTCTTTCTGAGTGTGTGTTTCTTCAGTAAGTCCTTGAATAGGGTTGGTGGTGCAGCGATTGACAAGTTCAGCCATTGGAAAAGTTCAGAACAACAGTTGCAAGAGGTTATCCCTCTTCGAAGTTCAACGTTGTTTCAGCACTTTTTGTACCTGGTAATCACTGTAGCTACCCTGGTTATAATATGTCCATTTGTATATTTATTCTTTCTCAAACTTTTCTATAAAACACCATGGAACACCTTGGAACACCGTGAAAACGTGTTCGCCTTGTAAACCAGCGGTAGAAAATTTAACAAGAGCTTAAATGTTCGTCATTTTCCGCTTTCATCACTCTTCCCTCTTCTCGCACTCAACTCTAACCTTTCGCCGTTGAATCAAACTTTCGGTTCAGTTTAGTGTTGAGTTTTCTGTCGGCCCACGTGCCTTTGTTTATTTCCAACAAGATGTGTGTAGTTTTCAGTTTGGTGTTCTTTTTTATAATAAATCATTAGTTAGCCCAATCCCTGCACCTTGCCTTCTGTGTTCCGTGGAGCTTGCTTGTGCTTCCATCGTCCCCGATGCATTACCTCCCTTCCCCACCTGACATGGCAAATTATTTGGTTACAATTATTGTTACAGTTTATTATAAAATCCATTACTTCAGTCTTTTTACCCCAGTGTCAACCTCTTCACTTTAATTGCACTCGTCGATGAAATTACAAAGAGGATACAAAATGAAGAAGTAATACAATGAGAGATAGATGGAACAAAGACTGACGTTCTTTTGACAAAGTCCCACAACCAAAATGCATCAACCAATACAATGAGCACATAGGTGGTGTTGATCTTCACAACACACAACACATTTCAAGATATCGAATCAGGTTCATGAACTGGTGATGGCACATTTTTTAATTGTCTCTCAACAGTGTGCCATAAACTTTTTTTCACAAAGACGTTATGGGATGGACCATTAACCTGCTAACTTACTCATAGATAGTGGCACAATCTCTTATGCAAAAGTTTGGTTTTTGATATGTAAAATAGTCACACTAGAACACGCTTTCTAGTGGCAATGGGACGTCTGTGTTCAGATAAAAACACCTTTGTCTTTTTTGGCCTTTAAACCACATAGGAAGATCAGGCAATATATGACAAAGCTCCTCACTGGCCAATCAGCACGATGTTTCATGAGAGTGCAGTTATGCCGGCCAGCCAGAGTTTGCGTGTTCTCTGTAAATTGGATCATAGAGTCATCGTTTAGAAGATGCAGAGCAGGCTCAGTAGGAAAGTCTGTACCGGTCAATGTGGAGATAATGTACACTATTTTTGTCCAAAAGTCATATACTTCAGGGCAATCCCACAGGGTTGCATGAACGTACCTAGGGTACCATGTTGGCAAAATTTACAGCATGTATGGGGTGCTAAATCCATCAAGTGCCTTGTCCTCTGGGTCATATAAGTCCTATGACATTTGTTGAAATGAATACATTGGTGATTGGGGAACCAGTAACATTCTCCCATACAGTATCCCAGTCTTCCTGTCACGAGTGGTGAGTTAGGGTACTGCACTGTCTGGTTTCGGGTGCTCACTTCCTGGTTTATGTTGGTTACAGCTGTTGGGGATTTGTAATCACTGGGTTATAAAGGGATTGCCTAGATGTCACTGGTTGCTGTTCATTGTTTCCATGTCACATTGTTAGTTTAGAGGTGAGTGTTTGTATCACGATTAGTTGTTGTTTGGAGGTGTTCGTTTAAGTCGCTATATGCGCATTTTACTTTCATCAACCAAGTTCGTGTTTTTCGCCGTTGTCGGTTTGTTTTGTGTTTTTATCACTAATAAACCTTATTTAACGGATTTACGGCTTTGCACATGGCTTACCACACTACACCCTACAGCCGTGACAGAATGAACAGCCACCGAAGCCAGCAGAGTCGGACGGTGAGTGGATTCTGCGGGGGGGCAAGCTATAGCGCCCCGTCGGATGAAGCTCACCGTCACCCCACGGAGCGGTGGGAGTGGAATCGGCCGGAGACACCACAGGAGCGGTGGCTACGTCTCCGGCCGTATGCTGTATATGAACCATCTTTGCAGCATTCAGGGTCAGTGACAATGGGTCCGCGGGCCTTCTATGAAGGCAAGAGGACATCCCGGAGGCGCCCCAAAGTAATTTTTGGGGGGGAGCTAACGGGGTGTTCACGGAGGTCCGCGGAGAGAACACCCACGACCCTGGTGCTGCAACAGCAGCCCCCCACTGCTCCGGTGTTGCAGCCAGGGCCAGCAAAAGCCATGGAGCTGCAGCAACAACCCAAGCTCCAGCCGGGTGATTACCCTTTCCGGCCACCAACCTCCAGGACCCAGAGACCACCTAAGGGCCTGGAGGGCCAGCCGCCCGAGGTGATTAGGAGATGGTGGGGGGTGTGGTTCACCCTGCAGGACCAGCCTCTTCCACTCCAGGGTGAGTGCCTAGATGAGCCCCTCCCACCATTGCTTGAGTGCCCGGACGAGTGGCCCCTCCCCCCTCAGCATGAGGCCTTGGAGTCGTCCCTCCCCCTCAGCATGAGTGTGTCGACGAGTGGCCCCTCCCCCTCAGCATGAGCGTGTCGACGAGTGGCCCCTCCCCCCTCAGCATGAGCGTGTCGACGAGTGGCCCCTCCCCCCTCAGCATGAGGCCTTGGAGTCGTCCCTCCCCCCTCAGCATGAGTGTGTCGACGAGTGGCCCCTCCCCCTCAGCATGAGCGTGTCGACGAGTGGCCCCTCCCCCCTCAGCATGAGGCCTTGGAGTCGTCCCTCCCCCTCAGCATGAGTGTGTCGACGAGTGGCCCCTCCCCCTCAGCATGAGCATGTCGACGAGTGGCCCCTCCCCCCTCAGCATGAGGCCTTGGAGTCGTCCCTCCTCCCTCAGCATGAGTGCGTCGACGAGTGGCCCCTCCCCCCTCCACCTGAGTGTCTAGAGCGGCTCCTCCTTCCTCCGCCAGAGTTTCAAGATTGGCCGCTCCCACCTCCGCCTGAGCTCCCGAAGTGTCATCTCCCTCCTCTGCCAGAGCTCTCAGAGCGTCCTCGCCTGCCAGAGCTCCCAGAGCGTCCTCGCCTGCCAGAGCTCCCAGAGCGTCCTCGCCTGCCAGAGCTCCCAGAGCGTCCTCGCCTGCCAGAGCTCCCAGAGCGTCTCGCCTGCCAGAGCTCCCAGAGCGTCCTCGCCTGCCAGAGCTCCCAGAGCGTCCTCGCCTGCCAGAGCTCCCAGAGCGTCCTCGCCTGCCAGAGCTCCCAGAGCGTCCTCGCCTGCCAGAGCTCCCAGAGCGTCCTCGCCTGCCAGAGCTCCCAGAGCGTCCTCGCCTGCCAGAGCTCCCAGAGCCTCCTCGCCTGCCAGAGCTCCCAGAGCCTCCTCGCCTGCCAGAGCGTCCTCGCCTGCCAGAGCTCCCAGAGCCTCCTCGCCTGCCAGAGCTCCCAGAGCGTCCTTGCCTGCCAGAGCTCCCAGAGCGTCCTTGCCTGCCAGAGCTCCCAGAGCGTCACCGCCTGCCAGAGCTCCCAGAGCGTCACCGCATGAAATGGCGGAGACTACGCCGCATGAAATGGCGGAGACTACGCCGCCTGAAATGGCGGAGACTACGCCGCCTGAAATGGCGGAGACTACGCCGCCTGAAATGGCGGAGACTACGCCGCCTGAAATGGCGGAGACTACGCCGCCTGAAATGGCGGAGACTACGCCGCCTGAAATGGCCGCCGCCACGCCGCCTGAAATGGCCGCCGCCACGCCGCCTGAAATGGCCGCCGCCACGCCCACGTCGATGGCCGCCGCCACGCCGACCACGATGGCCGCCGCCCCGTCCACCACGATGGCCGCCGCCACGTCCACCAAGATGGCGGAAGCCTTGCCGCACAAGACGGCGATCGGGCCACCAAGGCCCTTTAAGGGCTGGACCTGCTGTCTGGGACTAACCCTTTGGGTGTGACAGTGGGTCCTTGCCTGTTGCTCCCTTGTTTTTTTTTTGTGTGTTGTTGTTAATGTTGGTTGTTGTTGGCTATCTGGGAGCTAGCCTTAAGTGGGGGGTACTGTCACGAGTGGTGAGTTAGGGTACTGCACTGTCTGGTTTCGGGTGCTCACTTCCTGGTTTATGTTGGTTACAGCTGTTGGGGATTTGTAATCACTGGGTTATAAAGGGATTGCCTAGATGTCACTGGTTGCTGTTCATTGTTTCCATGTCACATTGTTAGTTTAGAGGTGAGTGTTTGTATCACGATTAGTTGTTGTTTGGAGGTGTTCGTTTAAGTCGCTATATGCGCATTTTACTTTCATCAACCAAGTTCGTGTTTTTCGCCGTTGTCGGTTTGTTTTGTGTTTTTATCACTAATAAACCTTATTTAACGGATTTACGGCTTTGCACATGGCTTACCACACTACACCCTACAGCCGTGACAGTTGTTGTAAAGGTGGTTCTCAGGAGATCGTAGGAGGACAGAGGTCTTTAAGTAGGAGATACGCACTGATGTCACGCCTGCAAATAAAAATGCTGGTTTCTTGTGCTAATATTTGTAAAATAAATGTGTTTAAAAATCAGGTTTAACATTCTATTACCTTTGTTTTAGCTACATTCAAGTTGCAAATAGCTGTTTCAATGAGAGTATAATTTCCAAATATTGTTAACTTTGCTTGTCGATTTGAGTTTTGGTTGTGAGAGACTTGGAAAGGCAGTAAAAAACGTTCTAGTTATTTCCACTTCATTTTTAATGAGAGCCTTGAGTCAGTAAAACAGAAGGTTTCTGGTGCTAATCTCCAAGCTTCTCTTTTGTATGTATTTGAATATATATATAGATCTTTTTTAATGATGTAGCTAATGTAAGTTACACTTTTTCATATATGCAGTGGTATGCAACCGTTTTTTACAGACCTTTTCATTGTAAATTATTGAATGGGTTTGAGGAAATATTGTTTGATGGGCACAGTTGCCGGGAATACAGTTGTGTATCAGTATGAAGCAATCCATGAAACCACATGCTTAGTAAACAACAGATGTAGACACAAATAAATGATTAATTATTACAGGTGGGGGCAGCGGTTCTTACTGGAAATGCTTGTTTGACGATTTGTCGACTAATCATCTACTTTCCCAATGATTAATCAGTTGCTTTGAATGACTATTCAACTTTTCCAATTTGTTAAAACATTTGTTAGAACCTATAAATATATTCTAACAAATAAATAAAAAAGGAAATCACTTCAGCTATTGAAAAAAATATATTTTATTGCACTTCGACCCAACTGAACAGTCCAATCTCGTTTGTCCAATGTTTTCCAACGCAAATCACAAATGCCCTCTATGCTTCAGGACAAACACAAAACTAAAATATTAATGCAATTATTATAAATATTATAATACAATGGTCATATACACTGAACTGTCTAACCGTTGTCTGTGGACATGTTGCTATGGTGTAAGTATGCGTGAAATACCGAGTAATGCCATTTTATCAACTGGTGTTGCTAACTAGCCAGCGTTCTTATATTAGTTACAGCTGGATAACACACAACTCACTCAGTTTCTCTCTCTCGTTTTCCTTTATAAATCTTTCAGCACGCACGCTGTACTTCAAGTTACACCTCACACTCATTTGTTGTTGGAACATTAGTGAAACTTATTCACGTGCAACTTGTCCTGCCCCATTTGCATGCTGCCATTTTAGCAATATAAGTTATCTTCTACTGGACTGATACGATAGGGTTGCATGACGTTATTCCTTGCACTTAAAATAGGTTCTCTGCGATCAAACAATTGGACAACTTTTTTATTGTCAACAGAGTTGATTACGTTGAATCGTTGCAGCCCTAGATTCCAACACGTTTTCATCCATCCCGGTTTGATAACGAACAGTTATTGATTTTAGTCTGGCATTATCGGCAACTTTCAGAAGATTGGAGAGTTGGACAATGGACATCTCACCACACCTTTTTTCCCAATATCACACTTCAACCAGAATTTGCTAGTTCCTAGGAACTTGTGTAGCCTAACCCACAGGGAGAGGCATATCCAGACTAGAATTGCTTGGCATTGTGAATCCAAACTTGGAATTGGTTACCAGTAATGTCTTGCTTCATCTTATGCCTCTTGACACTGGGCTTGAGGACAGTGACATGCTCATGTGAATGACGGTCAAAGACGTTTCACATCTGTAAAGGAGATTATAAATGAGTGAGAATGAGAACAAATTCTCGTTTCCAACGGCGACCTGGCCAAGACAGGTCGTGCAAGACAACATACCTTTACACAATAAATACACAGAATACATAAGTGCAAATAGCAGTGGGATACTACATGGCAATTTCTGCAGGGATTGTGATGTGTGTGCTTGCTGCCACCCGTAGTCGACTGTGTACTGATATCAACTGCCAATGTCCAGTTAGCACAGGGTTTAAATACCAACGTCATCACGTGACATGATTGTTTTGTAAACCTGCCCAGCAACTATAGAACCTTTTTTTCAGTTTCTTTTGTAAAACAATTTAAAATGTTTCCCTCATGTACAAAAATGTCGATCCACATCAAATATTGAAAATTGGCACAAAAAAACTAACATTAGTGCAAAAACAAAAAAATTAAAACGTATAAAACATTCACATATAGCATTGGAGTTATTTTATACATTTAATTTGAAAGTTTGAACCTACACAATTACTTGTTGTTATTGGAGACCTACCAACACAATGTTATTTTTTACTCCAAATCTGCCCAGTGATTGTTTCAAGTTAGTTTATTGTCATAGGCACAGGATACACAAGTAGTAGGTCACACACCTCCAGGTTTTTGTAATATGAAAAAATTAGACAATGATAAATCATATCAAAACTTTTTCCAGATTAACTGTGAACAATTCAATTGAAAAACAAACTGAAATCTTTGAGGGGGGGGGGAATAAAATAACTTGCAATAACATGGTTGCAGAAGTGTGCACACCCTTAAACCAATACTTTTGTCAGGGTTGTGATAAGGCTAAACCCAAATGCAGAACGACACGGGAGTCAGATAGAAGGTGAACAATGGGTGTTTTATTGAATGGAGTAATGGTTGATGAGCAGACAATAGCTGGCGTGAAGAGTGCAGGTGATGAAGGTAAATCCCAGGTGATGATTTCCCAGATGGTGTTCAGTGTCCAGTGATAATCCAACGTGCAGGAACATACAGGTACAACTGGAACAGAGGAGGTGAAACAAGAGGTAAGTAACGGGACACAGACTCACTGACACGACACAAAACAACAAACAGAGGAGGTGAAACAAAAGGTAAGTAACAGGACACGGACTGACACGACACAAAACAACAAACAGCTCTCGGCTTGACTCGGATACTCTTGACCAAGACTTGACTATGACTGAGGTCGACATACGTGACTTAGGTAACGATCCGACGTCGGCTGGTTGTCAGGCTCTCCCTCTTATACTGCGGGAACAGGGACAGGTGTGTGGAAATGCCAACCTCTCCCAGATCCACCAGAGGGAGACCTAACCCAGCCTCTACCCGGGTCCTGAGGGGGAAACTCTGACAACTTTGTTAAATCACTCAGTCTTTTTGGGTAGCAGTCTATTAGCATGACACATCTTGACTTGGCAATATTTGCCCACACTTTTTAGCAAAATGGCTATTTTATATTAACATGAAAATATGTTAATATAAAATAGGTTACTGCTCCAACAATAAACCGGTCTCAAATTAAATATGATGATCTAGCTACTGAATGAAATATATATCTTTCAGAAATAAAATGGCAGGTCCTGGGACCATGAAAGGCAAGCAGTCACAACAAAACCAAAGTTATAAGAATAGCAATATTTATTAGACAATCCAATGAATCAAAACTATACCGCTCGGTATGGAGACAGGTTGGCTTGCAGTGTCTCAAATCAATTAACAATAATATAGTCTTATGACAAAAGCAGTAACTCCCTCACCAAAAATATATAAATAACAAACTTTCTCACTAAAAGCAAACAAAATGAACCCTATAACAGAAACACACATTCAATATACATGGAGAAACCACGAAACAATACCAACTCACCCCTCTCAATGTGCAACGTCGCCACATTATGAACGACACCTCCACATACACAGCTACAGCCAGGTCCACAGAACACACTTGTCAGACACAGCTTCACAATATACGACATAAATGACACTGACACATTTATAGGGATTTACAACACAACGTACCGGTTATTGCTTGTAACATGCCACCTCTTTCCGTAGCACAGTTGGTCCTAGCGACCGCAGTGCTACAAACGTGGCTAAATAATGTTAATGTGCCACAGGTCTACAACCTAAACCCCCACCTTGGTTCCGCCTGCTTGGCTATAATTACAATACTTATGTTAATACCTAGTTGTTGGTTTAGGGCCAAAAATTCAAATGTATGATTTCAATATAGAGTTTACCTTGTTTTGCGCCACAGTTTCACTGACCACCTGTCTCAAACCCCTCCTAATGACATGTAGCAGACCCCTCCTCCTAATGACATGTAGCAGACCCCTACTCCTAATGACATGTAGCAGACCCCTCCTCCTAATGACATGTAGCAGACCCCTCCTAATGACATGTAGCAGACCCTCCTCCTAATGACATCTAGCAGACCCCTCCTAATGACATGTAGCAGACCCCTCCTCCTAATGACATGTAGCAGACCCTCCTCCTAATGACATCTAGCAGACCCCTCCTAATGACATGTAGCAGACCCCTCCTCCTAATGACATGTAGCAGACCCCTCCTCCTAATGACATGTAGCAGACCCCTCCTCCTAATGACATGTAGCAGACCCCTCCTCCTAATGACATGTAGCAGACCCCTCCTCCTAATGACATGTAGCAGACCCCTCCTCCTAATGACATGTAGCAGACCCCTCCTCCTAATGACATGTAGCAGACCCCTCCTCCTAATGACATGTAGCAGACCCCTCCTAATGACATGTAGCAGACCCCTCCTCCTAATGACATGTAGCAGACCCCTCCTAATGACATGTAGCAGACCCCTCCTCCTAATGACATGTAGCAGACCCCTCCTCCTAATGACATGTAGCAGACCCCTCCTCCTAATGACATGTAGCAGACCCCTCCTCCTAATGACATGTAGCAGACCCCTCCTCCTAATGACATGTAGCAGACCCCTCCTCCTAATGACATGTAGCAGACCCCTCCTAATGACATGAGACCCCTCCTCCTACTGACATGTAGCAGACCCCTCCTCCTAATGACATGTAGCAGACCCCTCCTCCTAATGACATGTAGCAGACCCCTCCTCCTAATGACATGTAGCAGACCCCTCCTCCTAATGACATGTAGCAGACCCCTCCTCCTAATGACATGTAGCAGACCCCTCCTAATGACATGTAGCAGACCCCTTCCTAATGACATGTAGCAGACCCTCCTAATGACCTAATGACATGTAGCAGACCCCTCCTCCTAATGACATGTAGCAGACCCCTCCTCCTAATGAATGACATGTAGCAGACCCCTCCTCCTAATGACATGTAGCAGACCCCTCCTCCTAATGACATGTAGCAGACCCCTCCTCCTAATGACATGTAGCAGACCCCTCCTCCTAATGACATGTAGCAGACCCCTCCTCCTAATGACATGTAGCAGACCCCTCCTCCTAATGACATGTAGCAGACCCCTCCTCCTAATGACAGGTAGCAGACCCCTCCTCCTAATGACATGTAGCAGACCCCTCCTCCTAATGACAGGTAGCAGACCCCTCCTCCTAATGACATGTAGCAGACCCCTCCTAATGACATGTAGCAGACCCCTCCTGTAGCAGACCCCTAATGACATGTAGCAGACCCCTCCTCCTAATGACATGTAGCAGACCCCTCCTCCTAATGACATGTAGCAGACCCCTCCTCCTAATGACATGTAGCAGACCCCTCCTCCTAATGACATGTAGCAGACCCCTCCTAAGTCCCTACTGGTTGTGTTGCAGGCTGAGCAGCTGATGCTACCTGAAAGTTAAGGGCTCCATTCTCCCTAACCCTCAATCCTCCCTGTTGTCCCTTTCTGACTGCATTTGACATGGACTATTTCAAGACTTCAATAATGACTAAACTAAATATCAAAGGTTCACCCAGCGCAGCCAGAAGAGGACCTGCCACCCCTTCTCTCTCTTTTGTGTTGGGTGTTGAATCACCGAGGTTAACAACGCATCGTTATTTACAATAAATGTCTGCAATTTATTATATCTTTTATACATTTTATTACAAAGAAAACTTTCACAGTAACTAACCGTTGAAATACATATTATTGTAATATTATCTAAATACAGTGAAATGACACTTTTCCTAAACCTACAATAGGACTTTCTATAGTGGAGAGGGACGTAAACTGTCCAAATCCAAGGAAAGCAGCTGGTCCTGCCTCAACCCTGAAGTACTGTGCTGTCCAGCTATCTGCTGTGTTCATGGACATATTGCAGCATACCAGCTTGCTTCAAGTCCTCCACCATCATCACAGTCCCCAAGAAACCAAAGATCACAGGGCTAAATGACTACAGACCAGTTGCCCTGACCTCTGTGTTTATGAAGATCTTTGAGCGCCTGGTGCTGTCACACCTTGACCACCACTGATCCAGTTCTTGACCCATTGCAGTTTGCCTACAGAGCCAAAACGTCTGTGGACGACACAATCAACATGATCAACATCAAAATACCTCAATAGACATCCTGAACTATAAGACATTGCTCTTCTTTTGCAGAAATGTATGCACCACAAAATAATGCTCTTTTTCTTTGTTGCAATCTTCTCACACATCTAGACATTGCTCCCTTGCACTATTCATTCGGATACATGTACCAGATTTTATACTTACCCATAACATATGCCAACTAGGCATGGTCTCTGGTCGGTCTGTTCATGTGTGTTGCTCTGTTTGCACGGTTCGTGTACGTTTAAAATGTGTATTCTAAATGCTACAGCTAGGGGTCCGAACTAATTCCGTGTGCGTGTGTAAACAGACTGGGCCAATAAACCTGATTCTGGTGAAGCATACATTTTCGTTTAGAACTTTTCTGATGCCGCCTCGTGCCACACATTTCACGTGCAACAGGACAATATTCATGTCCGGAAACAGCGGCACTGATTGAAGTCATTCAATATTGATTCTCTACAATATGTCTGTCATATAATGTGCACATGTAAATGTGACTATGGCTTTAAGGGCATTCTGTTACGTATGCAAGCTGCGCGTTACCGGGAAGGCTCGCGCCCGATGGGAGTAAGTTTGGGTTTTAGTTTGAGGACTTGCCTGTATGTGACTGTGTGAAGTTCAATACAAATTTTCATTGAACCCTGAGTCTCCTGTGTATATCTGAACTATTTACATGGTGTCAGAAGTGTTTGACGGACACATTGCTTCTCTAAAAAGATGGCCAAGTTTCATCCACCGGAAAGTTTTGCTTTTGGTCGTCCAAATGAATGGGCTGACTGGAAACAACGTTTCCTGCGATTTCGGCTGGCCACTAAACTGAGTAAAGAGAACGGCGACGTGCAGGTCAGTTCGCTGATTTATGCCATGGGACCTGAGGCCGAAAACATTTTCAAGTCTTTCACATTTGAAACGGAGGGGGATGAGGAGAAGATTGACGTTGTGTTGGGAAAATACGACGCATACTTCTATCCTAAACGCAACGTGATTCACGAGCGCGCCTGTTTTCACCAGCGATCACAGCGGCCTGGTGAGAAAGCTGAAATGTTTATCAGAGCCCTTTATGAGCTATCAGAACATTGTGACTTTGGGGTAAATAAAGACGAACACATTCGCGACCGCATTGTTGTGGGCATTTTGGACAAGGACTTGTCACGTAAATTGCAGCTAATGGCTGATCTTACACTTGCCCAAACGATTACAACTGTTCGCCAGTCTGAAGAGGTTGCACTCCAAGTTCACCTGCAGGGGGAGTCACATGCAGCAGTACAGGAAATTCGCGGGAGAGGATTAGGCAGAGAAAATTATCAAGCAGACTCAAACTGAGGAAAATGTGGAAAATTAAAACACAGCGATCCAGAAAGGTGCCCAGCCAAGAACTCCACATGCAACAAGTGTAAGAAGGTGGGTCACTGGGAAAAGAAATGTTATAGTAAAACAGTCAGAGAAGTGACAGAGACTGTTTCACAGACACCATACGTTCTGGGTGCAGTCACAAATAAAAACACAAGTGATGAACGATGGACAATAGAGTTTACTAATGGAGCTACACCGGTCAAATTTTAAATTGACACGGGTGCAGATGTAAACATTATGGGAGCAGAGGAGTTTAACAAACTAGTTCCCAACAAGAAATTGGAGCCATCTAATATCACACTGTGCAGTCCAGGTGGTCCGTTGGACTGTTTAGGAAAGTTCCAAGCAAGCACAGAATATAAAAGAAATCCATACAGTTTTCCAGTATACGTCATCGATGGCCACAAAGCAAACAATCTGCTAGGCAGAGCCACCGCAATGACCATGGGGCTTGTGAAACGTGTCGAGGAAGTCCACACAGCATTCGGTGAGCACGGAACACTCAAAACCGAACCTGTTAAAATCCGGTTAAGAGATAATGCTGAGCCATACGCAGTGCACGCTGCTCGTCGTGTCCCGTTGCCTCTACTGCAAAAAGTAAAAGAGGAATTAAAACGAATGGAGGAAAATGAGGTGATTGAGCCTGTGACGGAGCCCACTGACTGGTGCGCGCCTATGGTGCCAGTTCCAAGGAAAAATGGGAAAGTGCGCATCTGTGTTGATTTGAAGAGGTTAAACGAGACTGTAAGGAGAGAGAGGTACGTCCTTCCAACTGCTGAGGAAATTACTGCTAAACTCAGTGGCGCAACCATGTTCACGTCACTGGATGCCGCCTCCGGGTTTTGGCAGATACCTCTACCCCCTGAAAGCACCAAATTAACCACCTTCATAACACCCTTTGGCCGATATGCATTTAAAAGACTCCCATTTGGAATCACAAGTGCTCCGGAAATCTTCCAACGCAAAATGACAGAGACCCTTAATGGCCTGTTGGGCGTGGCTATCTTCATGGATGATGTCCTAGTGTATGGAGATACTCCAGAGCAGCACGACCAACGTCTCAGCAAGGTGCTGGAAAGGATCGAGTCAGCTGGCCTAAAGCTAAACAAAGAAAAGTGTAAGTTTAGGCAGGACCAGCTACACTTCCTGGGTCATGTCATTGACAAATCAGGTGTAAGACCTGACCCTGAAAAAGTCAAGGCAATTCGCGAGCTCCCACCACCACAGAACGTGCAAGACCTAAAGCGTATTTTGGACATGTTCAATTACTTGGGGAAATACATTCCAAATTTGTCTACAGAGTGTAACCCACTTTATGATCTGTTAAAGTCCAAGTCAGTATGGACGTGGGACCACTCCCAACAGGAGGCATTCCAGCAGATTAAAGACATCCTGTCCACTTCTCCAGTCCTGAAGTTCTACGATGTGAACCGGCCTACCGCTGTCTCTGCTGACGCCAGCAGTTATGGTATAGGAGGAGTGTTGATGCAGCTACATGACGAGGAATGGAAACCTGTGGCATACTGCTCACGTAGCCTGTCGGATGCCGAGACCAGATATGCACAGATAGAGAAAGAGTGTTTGGCGTGCGTCTGGGCCTGTGAGAAATTTGAAAAGTACCTGTGTGGCCTTGAGAGCTTCAAGTTAGTCACGGACCACAAACCTATGGTGCCACTCATGAATCAGAAAGACCTAGACAAAGTGCCAATACGGTGCCAAAGAGTACTCATGAGACTTATGAGATTTAAACCGATGGCCGAATATGCACCAGGGAAGACCCTAGCGGTGGCCGACACACTCTCACGGAGTCCATTACAGTCCCTGGAAACGGAGACGGAAACTCACTCAGACGTAGCATGCTATGTAGCAGCCGTGGTAGACGCCCTGCCTACATCCCCACGTAAGCTTGAGGCCATAAAGACAGCTACAGCAGCCGACAGTAACCTTCAACTGGTGCTGCAGTTCATAAAGTCAGGGTGGCCAGAGTACATTGGCCAGGTCCCAGGAGCAATCAGAGAATATTTTCCCATGAAAGCTGAATTCTCAGAGTGCGATGGGATCGTCATCAGAGGTAGCCGTATGGTGATTCCAGATGTGCTCAGAACAGACATCCTGGACCGAATACATGACGGACACCAAGGTTTGACAAAGTGTAGAGAGCGAGCCCATGCGTCCGTATGGTGGCCCAGCATCTCATCAGAAATCCAGCAAAAAGTCCAGTCTTGTCATGTATGCCGTGAGAGGAAACCCAGCCAGCGGAAAGAACCTCTCATCTCTACCCCCCTTCCTGACCGGCCTTGGAAGAGACTTGCGATGGACCTGTGTGATCATAACAAACACACTTACCTTGTCGTGTCTGACTATTTTTCCCGTTTCCTGGAAATACTTCACCTGCCGACAACCACTGCCTCGCAGGTAATCTTGAAGTTGAAGGCAGTGTTTGCAAGATTTGGCTGTCCAGACGAGGTCATGTCTGACAATGGGCCTCAATTTTCATGTCAGGAATTCAAAGACTTTGCAATAGAGTTTGACTTTATACACATCACTTCTAGTCCACACAACCCTCAAGGGAACGGACATGCAGAGAGAGGGGTTCAGACCGCTAAAAGAATCTTGACGCAGAAAGACCCTCTGCTTGCCCTTATGTGCTATCGGTCAACGCCTTGCACCACCACAGGCGTGAGCCCGGCAGAGCTGCTCATGGGCAGGAAGATAAAGACAACCCTTCCGACACTGGAGGCAAATCTACAGCCCCGATGGCCTGATCTGGAAACGGTTAGGACTAAGGATGCATTGGAAAAGGGGAAACAAGCATTCTACTTTAATCAGCGCCATGGAGCTAGGCCCTTGCCTTCTGTAAAGCCAGGTGATCCCGTACTCATAAAGCTGGACCATCAGAAAGCCTGGAGAACACCTGCTGTTGTCTTGGGAGACAGCACCACACCACGCTCCTTTGTCATTGAAACACCTCAGGGAGCAACTTTGAGACGCAACCGGCGTCACTTGCAGCATGTTCCTCCTGTGGCGAGAGACACTCACCCTCTAGCTCCAGATGAACTGCAGCAAGGTGCTGCCACACAGCAGCCTGACCCCACAGTCTCCACGGATGCTGCATTGCCAACCCCTTGTGTCAAACCACCAGAAATACAGACTGGACTGTCCCATACCCGGTCTGGTAGACTGAGTAAACCTGTTGAAAGGTTAAATCTGTAAAGATGGGGCTATTTTTGTTCATCTTTGGAGCCATGCACTGTGGGGAGGAAAGAAGATGATGTGAAGGAAATGTTTGAGGACTGAAAAGTTTATTTACACTGCTAAGAGTGCTTACGTTCTAATGCTCGTTTATATATTGCACAGAGTAATGTTTAATGAGTTAAGCCTACTGTTTAATCAAGTGTAGTACCGTTCAAATGTTCAGTTATAGGAACAGTCAGGATATCTTTGGGTATCCTCAGAGAAACAAAACATAAAAGGGGAGATGTCATATAATGTGCACATGTAAATGTGACTATGGCTTTAAGGGCATTCTGTTACGTATGCAAGCTGCGCGTTACCGGGAAGGCTCGCGCCCGATGGGAGTAAGTTTGGGTTTTAGTTTGAGGACTTGCCTGTATGCGACTGTGTGAAGTTCAATACAAATGTTCATTGAACCCTGAGTCTCCTGTGTATATCTGAACTATTTACAATGTCTAAATACATTTATTTTATTGTTATATTATCAGTGTGGTAACAGTAATATCTATGTATATGCCCCCTTCCGGCACTTCTAGCGTCATCTACCTGGATTGCACTTGCGACTGCCATCTGGTGGTAATGGTTACCATGACAACTTCACCATGTGCAGTGTTACTCCACAGGCAATCTATTTGCTAGATGACAAATACATCCAAAACACCACCAAAGAGCATTAAGAGTTACCTGCATTGCTCAAAATCAACATACAATTTTTCCACCTTGTGCTGTCCCGTGGGTGGGACAAACTGTATCCATACCACCAGCTGATAACAGTTTTTCCCTGTAGCTTTGGTGCATTTTTTAGATCAGGTGTTCCCTATCAGGGAACTTCGAGCTGCGTGAAAACGCTATGGGAACGCTCTGCGTGAGTGCATCATGAAGCACATGTGTAATCAGTCCAATGGCGTGACGGAACGTCACAGACGGGTGACGCCGCGACCAGGAAATCATAAAAGCACCCCTAATTACCGGCACCTTCAGTTTTCTGTTGCTTCAGCAAGTGCATGTTGTGATAGAGTCCACTCGGTTTTCTGCTATTAGTTTGCTAATCAGAAAGTGTCTTTGCATTTTATGTATAAGAGTTCTACCGCGAATATGGCAACCGAGCGGCGTTTTAGACAGTGTGCTTCTCCGTGCAACCGCTTTCTCACGGGCCGGGCCTGGCGTCGTGGGGTTCGCAAGCGGATCTAGCGGGCGGGTCCGAGACGGCTTCTGCATTTTCCCGGTCCTCGTCTACTAGAGCCAGTGCCTCAGCTCGGGGTTCGGAAGCACCCGCTGGGGTTTCTTCCGCCCTGGATGAGGCACCCTTTTCTCAGCCGTCCAGTTCTGAGGAAATGGAGGTTGAAAGCCTCGAGGCGGAGGCTGAATTGTTGATTCAGTCACCGCGAACGAGGAGCTGCTGGAGGTACTCACCCAAGCTGTGGAAAAGCTCAACATCGAGTGGCCGGCTGACAGGCAGGAGTCTGCTTCAACCAGTAAGTTGAATGAAAGATTCTTGCCTTCCCGTGTTTACCTCCTCGGCGGTGTTTGCCTTCTTCAAGGACCTCTACACTGAGGTGTCGAGGTCCTGGAAAAGGCCGGTGTCGTCCCGGATATTTAATCCGCGGACTAATATGTATTCGAATGTTGCCAAGGCTAATGTTCACGGGTATGGAGCGATGCCGGTTGCGGAGGAGGTACTGGCTAGACATTTATCTCTCGCGGCATCGTCTCTTAGGACACCGGCATTGCCCTCCAAGCCGTTGAAGGCTACTTCAACGCTGGTGGGCAAAGCTTACTCGGCGGTGGGCCAGGCAGCTTCCTGCCTGCATACTATGTCTATTCTACAGGCATATCAGGCAGAGCTGCTTAGCGACGTGGCTCAGGGGGAGAGTTTAAGTCCTGACGTTGTTCGAGAACTTCGTCAGGCGGCCGATTTGCCCAGGCGAGCGTTTTCCCGAGTGGCTCTCGCCCCCTCCGAGGAGGGGCCCAGAACTGTCGAACCAGTTGTTCCCTGCCAGTGTGCTGTCACATGGCACTGTGTCTGCAGTACCAAATATTCCAGAGGCCAGCCTCGGGAGGCTGGTCCCCCTAGTAGATTTTTTGGCAGAGTGAAAGACCCTGCTGAATATATCTCAGTGGGTCCTGCGGATAATCGAGAGCGGGTATGCCATCCAATTCAGGACGCATCCGCCTCGTTTCAATGGGGTCCTGCCGACAGTGGTAGGCCCAGAGCAGGCTCAGGTATTAGAGCAGGAGGTACAGACTCTCCTGCTAAAAGGGGCTATAGAACGAGTTCTTTCTCCCAGTAGGGAGTCGGGCTGGTACAGCCGGTACTTTGTTGTTCCCAAGAAGGATGGGGTGTTGCGTTCTATTCTAGACCTGCGTCTGTTGATTCAGACGGTCGGGAGACTCAGCTTCAAAATGCTCATTCTCAAACAGATTGTATCACAAATCAGGTCCGAGGACTGGTTTGTCACGATAGATCTGAACGACGCCTACTTCCATTTCTCCATCCTTCCACAACACAGGAAGTTCCTGAGGTTTGCTTTCGGGGGCGAAGCGCACCAATATCGGGTTCTTCCGTTCGGCCTAGCACTCTCTCCCCGTACGTTCACGAGATGTATAGACGCTGCCCTGGCGCCGTTGCGCCTCCAGGGCATACGCATCTTAAATTACATCGACGATTGGTTGATTCTGGCTCCTTCGGAGCATCTAGTGGTTCGACATCGAGATGTCGTTCTGGCTCACATCAACAAACTGGGGTTGAGGCTCAATGCTGGGAAGAGTGTGCTATCGCCGTTACAGGTGACCACTTTCCTAGGCGTAGTCTGGGATTCGACCACGATGCGGGCACATCTGTCTCCTGCACGTGTCGCGTCGATCCTCGCAGCTGTCGAGCAGGTAAGTCACTCACTAAGCCAGTCACTCACTGTGAAACAGTTTCAGAGACTGTTAGGTCTGTTGGCGGCAGCGTCCAACGTTATACCTTGCGGCCTGCTGTACATGAGACCATTGCAGTGGTGGGTCAGAACCAAGGGGTTCTCCCCGAGGAGAAACCAGTTCCCCCTGATCACAGTTACGCGTCGTTGTCTCCGCACGCTAGTCATGTGGAGGAAGCCTTGGTTCCTAACCCAGGGTCCCGTGTTGGGAGCTCCGTGTCGTCGTGTAACACTAACGACAGATGCCTCCCTCACAGGCTGGGGGGCGATCATAAGTGGTTGCACAGCCCAAGGGCTTTGGCGGGGCCATCAGATATCATGGCACATAAATTGGCTAAAGATGCTGGCAGTTTACCAGGCTCTGAAGCACTTCCTCCCAGACCTAAGGGGTCATCATGTTCTTGTCCGGTCAACCACATCAACCACCAGGGGGGTCTTCGCTCACGCCCACTTTACAATCTGGCTCGCCAGGTCCTTCTATGGTCCGACGGGAAGCTCCTTTCCTTAAGGGCCATTTATATCCCGGGGTACCTAAATCAGGGGGGCAGACGCCCTGTCGAGGCAGGGGCCGAGGCCCGGGGAATGGAGACTCCATCCCGAAGTGGTGGAGCTCCTATGGTCGCATTTCGGTTGGGCCGAAGTAGACCTGTTTGCTTCCAAAGAGACATCACACTGTTCACTGTGGTTGTCGCTGACTCATCCACCCCCGTTTATGGC
Organism: Dallia pectoralis; assembly: GCA_029465975.1. Taxonomy (NCBI): domain Eukaryota; kingdom Metazoa; phylum Chordata; class Actinopteri; order Esociformes; family Umbridae; genus Dallia; species Dallia pectoralis. The sequence goes on along the minus strand of CM055757.1, from coordinate 1,757,595 downwards.
TGGATGCTATGGTGCAGGCATAGCCGAAGTCACGCCTGTACGCTTTTCCCCCGGTTGCTCTGCTCCCAGGAGTTCTGGAGAAGGTCCGTCAGGAGCGGGTCAGTCTACTGCTCGTAGCACCGTACTGGCCGGCCTGAGTGTGGTTTGCGGACCTAATATCTCTCCTTGTCGGTTCTCCTCTGGAGATTCCGATCAGGAGGGACTTGCTTTCCCAGGCGCATGGGGTCATCCTTCACCCCCGCCCAGAGCTGTGGAAACTATGGGCTTGGCCTCTGAGGGGGCTCGCCTCTTAGATTCGGGTCTCTCGACTGAGGTCGTTGAGACCATCCTTCATTCCAGAGCTCCAGCCACAAGGAAGGCGTATGCCGCTAGGTGGAAACTGTTCGCCTCTTGGTGCAGAGAATGGCAGTTAGACCCAGTTAACTGCCCGGTGTTTGCAGTGCTGGAGTTCCTGCAAGAACGCTTCTCTACAGGTCTATCCCCGTCCACACTGAAGGTGTACGTGGCGGCTTTGTCCGCATGCCATGTCCCTTTAAATGGAGTTTCTCTGGGGAGACACCCACTGGTATCACGCTTCCTTCGTGGCACCCGGAGGCTGAGGCCAGCAGCCGGCACGAGGGTGCCATCCTCGGACCTGTTCTCTCGTACTCCGTTCGAGCCCATTGAGGAGGTCCCTGATAAGTTTGTGACTCTCAAGACGGTCTTCTTACTTGCTATCTCTTCCCTGAAGAGGATTGGTGATATGCAAGCTGTGTCGGTGGCGCCCTCATGCTTGGAATTCTCACCCGGTATGGTCAAGGTGTTTCTACTACCTACATCCGGTTATGTTCCTAAGGTCCCAACTAATACCGTTGGGCCTATTGTGCTGCAAGCCTTTTGTCCTTCTCCCTTTCTGACGTCGGACCAGAAGAAGCATAACCTCCTCTGCCCGGTCAGGGCCTTAGACGCCTACGTCCACAGAACTGCCCTGTGGAGGCTATCCGAACAATTGTTCATGTGCTTCGGACCACCCAAGAAAGGCCTTCACCTTTGGCTGTTCGAGCCCACTCGACCAGGAGTATGGCGGCTTCAAAAGCCCTTTTGTCAGTCAAGGTTTCACTACATGACGTCTGTGTTGCGGCAGGCTTTTCCTCACCGCACACGTTCGTGAGGTTTTACCAGCTTGACTTTAGCTCCTCGCCAGGAGTGCAGGTGCTTTCGTCCGAATGTGCGCACTGACTTCACATGGCGCACACTTGCTCGTATGGCGAAGTGGGTATTGGCGTTCCCATAGCGTTTTCACGCAGCTCGAAGTTCCCTGATAGGGAACGTCTCCGGTTATGTATGTAACCTTAGTTCCCTGAGGGGAACGAGATGCTGCATGTCTGTGCCATACTCCCAGCATGCCCTTGGCACTTGCTTTAGCCCGTCAGAAACTGAAGGTGCCGGTAATTAGGGGTGCTTTTATGATTTCCTGGTCGCGACGTCACCCGTCTGTGACGTTCCGTCACGCCATTGGACTGATGCTTCATGACGCACTCACGCAGAGCGTTCCCATAGCGTTTTCACGCAGCGTCTCGTTCCCCTCAGGGAACTAAGGTTACATACCTATCCGGAGACGTTAAGTCTTCCAGTTGCTGTATTGTGTTTGTGTGTGTGGTGGTTTTGTCTCTGTGTGTTCCAGTGTCATTCCTGGAGCGGAGGATTGGGTGATCCAGCAAAGTGGAATATTGGACTCCTCCCTCTCGTCAGTGACAACACCTGTCAGATCACCAACTACTTGCCAGTAGATTATTATTAAAGCCACTGTTCAGTTGTTTGCAGGACAGAAAGAGGCTGTCTTGTTTTTGGTTGTGCTCGTGCTCGCTTGGTTTTGTGCTTTTGCTGAAAGCTTCTGTTTTGGTTTTGCTAGAGGGTTTTGCTTGTTTGGTCATTGGCAGCTGGTATGGTATTAATTGTTGTACTCCAGTAATGTCATTTTGTTTGTGTTTTTAAACCAGTCACTCACTCTGTGGGTTAGAATAACTTTTAAAACCACTGTTGCAAGTTTGTGTTACTGGTTAATTCATCTTGTTTTCACTTGTCTTCCCAGGGGGAAGGGGAACGCACCTTGGGAGTATGTAGGACAGAGGCCCATGGGCAGACATCACCCGTAGTGTCCACCTGTCTAAACACACTAGGAAAGACCTGGGCGGACCAGCCCCTGTATGTTTGTTAGTGCACTTTTGTGGCGCTAAGTTAGGTAAGCTGTGGGAAGGCAGGTAAGAGAGGGGAAGGGGTTATCTTATTTTGCTTTCATTGTTTTGGTTCCGTCTAGCCCCTTTTCCCAAATATATTGCAATATGGAATAATAAATTCCCAGCAACAGTGTACAATTGTCTGTCGTCCTTACTTGCACCCACGACCTCATACCTGTCACACACACCACAGAGAGTTATCACGTGTAGCAGGGTGTTATGTTTCCCTCTCCCAGAGGCGTACGTAACATCAGGTGTGCAAATCTTGAAACTACTTGTACAAATTCCACATCATCTAGTCACTTGTTCACATCAGTTAAGCAATTCCTTGTTCTTTTGGCCAAATTGCAATTGCTCTTGTACATATTGCAATTGATTATGTACAAGTGTCAGCTGTTTCTACATTTTTTTAATTGCTCATGTCATGTTGATCAAAATACAGTAGATGGTTCTCTGTTGAATAGTCTTACCTTCCAAAACATCTAGACATTAGTTCCTTGCTCAAGTCATTATATGCAAAAAATTTACTTTTGTCATAAACTGGTAAGCTTCTTTTTACACTTCTATGAGACCTTTTTGATGAATTTGATGAATCATGCAGATGAATTCTGACCACCTATCAAGGATGCAATATGTGTACATTTTGTGTCACTTGTCCTCACCAAATCAAATTCACCTGTGTGTTCTGGGTTACAGCGTATAATGGAGTTGGAATCAAGTGAAACTTTTCACAACTTTGTATACCTGGATGAGACTGGCTTCAACCTGACCAAATGTAGAAGGCAAGTTCGGAATATCATTGGTCACAGAGCTACTGTGGATTTATCAGGCCAACGGGGAGGAAATATCGCCATGTGTGCTGCCATTTCGGAGCATGGTGTCCTCACCCATATCCCCTTATAGGGCCGTACAACACCCAGCATCTAGCATGGTGTCCTCACCCATATCACCCTTATAGGACCATACAACACCCAGCATCTAGCATGGTGTCCTCACCCATATCCCCTTATAGGGCCATACAACACCCAGCATCTAGCATGGTGTCCTCACCCATATCCCCCTTATAGGGCCATACAACACCCAGCATCTAGCATGGTGTCCTCACCCATATCCCCCTTATAGGGCCATACAACACCCAACATCTAGCATGGTGTCTTCACCCATATCCCCTTATAGGGCCATACAACACCCAACATCTAGCATGGTGTCCTCACCCATATCCCCCTTATAGGGCCGTACAACACCCAGCATCTAGCATGGTGTCCTCACCCATATCCCCCTTATAGGGCCATACAACACCCAGCATCTTGCATGGTGTCCTCACCCATATCCCCCTTATAGGGCCATACAACACCCAGCATCTAGCATGGTGTCCTCACCCATATCCCCTCTTATAGGGCCATTCAACACCCAGCATCTAGCATGGTGTCCTCACCCATATCCCCCTTATAGGGCCATACAACACCCAGCATCTAGCATGGTGTCCTCCCCCATATCCCCCTTATATGACCATACAACACCCAACATCTAGCATGGTGTTCTCACCCATATCCCCCTTATAGGGCCATACAACACCCAGCATCTAGCATGGTGTGCTCACCCATATCCCCCTTATAGGGCCATACAACACCCAGCATCTAGCATGGTGTCCTCACCCATATCCCCCTTATAGGGCCATACAACACCCAGCATCTAGCATGGTGTCCTCACCCATATCCCCCTCATAGGGCCATACAACACCCAGCATCTAGCATGGTGTTCTCACCCATATCCCCCTTATAGGGCCATACAACACCCACCATCTAGCATGGTGTCCTCACCCATATCCCCCTTATAGGGCCATACAACACCCAGCATCTAGCATGGTGTCCTCACCCATATCCCCCTTATAGGACCATACAACACCCAGCATCTAGCATGGTGTCCTCACCCATATCCCCCTTATAGGGCCATACAACACCCAGCATCTAGCATGGTGTCCTCACCCATATCCCCCTTATAGGGCCATACAACACCCAGCATCTAGCATGGTGTCCTCACCCATATCCCCCTTATAGGGCCATACAACACCCAGCATCTAGCATGGTGTCCTCACCCATATCCCCCTTATAGGACCATACAACACCCAGCATCTTCTTCACTTTTTAGAGACCCTCTACAGGGCTCTCATCCCTGAAAATGAGAGGGGTCTGTTTAGAGGGAATTTGCCAAAGTACATGGTCATTTGTGATAATGTGAGTTTCTATCGATCAAACATTGTAAGGCAGTGGTTTCACTGGTTTGTGAACCCACAGAGGATGCTTATAGAATTCCTCACACCTTATTCACCATTCCTTAACCCAATTGAGGAGTTATTTTCAGCGTGGAGGTGGAAGGTGTACGATCACCAGCCACACACGCAGATGACCCTGCTGGCTGCCATGGATGCAGCATGTGAGGACATTACAGTCGACGCCTGCAGAGGTTGGATAAGGCATTCAAGAAGGTTCTTTCCACATTGCGTTGCAAGGGAAAATATCCATTGTGATGTGGATGAATATATGTGGGGCGACCCACAGGAACGTCTGGATGTGTAGAGACAGCACTAGAACTGTGTTGCGTGCAAAGTTGCCTTAGTGGTGTTTTCTGTGTTTTTTCTAGAATAGTTTTTTCTCTTTGTGCCCCTTGGTTTTTTATTGTGATGTAAAATATTTAGTTTCTCTTTATACAGTAGCACTAGTAAAAGCTGTGAAAAACGAAATCCTGTCCAGTCTCTTTCAATCAATATTTCAACCCACATACACTAATATGTAAATTAATACTGTTGACCTTGATATATGTAGAAGTGCAGCCTTGTGCATTTTCATTACAGTAACTGTGATCCAAACTGTAGCCTAACTTTACATCAGGTAATACAGACAATGTACACAGTTACGTCGTAGACAACATGACTAAACATTTTGACCACCTTGTTCGTGAACGGTGACACAATAACTTTTCCTTTTGAAGGCACTGGTATGTTCATTGACATGAATATTTGCTTTTGAGAGATGTACAAAGGATTTTGGGTACATTTCTAGCTTTTGCAACGTATCTATTGTGTTTTGCTGTTTGTACTAAGTGTTTTGAGACATGCACATACTATTTTGCACATGTGACGTACAATGTTAAAAACGCACCAAAGCGTCTGGGAAAAACTATAAGTGCAGAACAGTGAAATAATGAACAAGCTGGCTGCATGGCTTCTCATTGGATAGGATGATGAGGGTTCAAGAGACTTGTAGATCTGAAAGTTCCCACACAGTCATCATCGCACTCCCACAAACACGGGTCAGTGTTGCCTTGCACGGATCTGATCTCAACCTAACACAAAAGCTTCAGAGTGGACTGTTTCCTTGGACTGGCTGACTGCCAAGACAGAAAGAAGGAAGCGTGTAGGGCACAGAGAGAGAGAGAAAAGGGAGGGAAGAAATAGAAGGACTAAAAGGAGGGAGGACAAGCAAGACAAAGTAAGATGGTGGGAGTGTTTTTTCAGGTGCGGTGGTTGGGATTGAATCTATGTGAAAGAGAGAGTGCACCGTGAAGCTGTTTTCTTTTCTTGGGGATAGTTTGGATACTTTTCTATAACACACACGCCAGTGCCATTGAGGACACGTTATGCTTTGCTTAAAGGGTAAGAACCATCTTTATAAAGACATGACATAGACGGGGGAGGTGTATCACTCTGCAGACAAAGAGAAAATTGTGTTGATGTTTCCCCTCCTCTTCTTCCTTTTCTATTGTTTCCTGCTGTGGTACAAGTCAAAGTTGTCATAAGAGAGAGAGGGTGAGAGAAAGAGACAAACTGATAAGCTGAGAGACACTAAAGAGAAAGGAAAAGAATGGAAGAGAAAGGAAGAGAAAGATACAAACTAATAAGATGAGAGACACTAAAGAGAAAGGAAAAGAATGGAAGAGAAAGGAAGAGAAAGGAAGAAAAAGACATAACTGATACATTGAGACACTAAAGAGAAAGGAAGAGAAATAAAGAGAAAGGAAGAGAAATAAAGAGAAATAAAGAGAAATAAAGAGAAAGGAAGAGAAAGAGACATACCGATAAGTTGAGAAACAACTACAGGTAGAGGGAAGGAAAGAAAAAGTTTCTCTTTTGGAGTTAAATGCAAAATTGCTGTGCTGAAATCTTCTCCAGCTGTGTGTGTGTGTGCGTGTGTGTGTGTATGTGTGTGTGTATGTGTGTGTGTATGCGTGCGTGTGTGTATGCGTGTGTGTGAGCCTGCATGGGTGTGTGGGAGAAGTTAGGCTGTAAATTTGAGTTGTCAGGGAGTCTTAGTAGCTTTTTATCTTACTGACCTTAAAAAGAATTGTGCATATATTTGTGTGTGTGTGTGTGTGTTTGTTTGTGTATATTTGTGTCTGTGTTTAAATGTATGTGTGTGTATATATTTGTGTGTGTTTCTTGTGTTTGTATATATTTGTATGCATGTTTGTATAAACATGTCTATGTGTGTATGTCTGTCATTATAGACCCTACTAACTATATACCTGTCTGTATGTCCGTCTGTCCGTCTGTCATTATAGACCCTACTAACTATATACCTGTCTGTATGTCTGTCTGTCCGTCTGTCATTTAAGACCCTACTAACTATATACCTGTCTGTATGTCTGTCATTATAGACCGTACTAACTATATACCTGTCTGTATGTCTGTCTGTCTGTCATTATAGACCCTACTAACTATATACCTGTCTGTCTGTATGTCTTTCATTATAGACCCTACTAACTTTATACCTGTCTGTCTGTGTGTCTGTCTGTGTGTCTGTCATTTGAGAGATTGCTAAACACCTGCCTGTCTGTCAGTCTTACTAAGCTTTGCCGAAATTGAGCAACAATTCCCATGACAATGTAAAATGTTCATGTAAATGTTATTAATGAAGGGGTTTATGTGTCTGTTGGTTTGATTTGTCTGTTGGCTTATTGCGTCTGGTAGTTAAATGTGACTGTTGGCATTATGTGCCTGTTAGTTTGATGAGTCTGTTTGCTTTATCTGTCTGTTAGTTTGATGTGTCTGTCTGTTAGTTTGTTGTGTCTGTCTGTTAGTTTGATGTGTCTGTCTGTTAGTTTGATGTGTCTGTCTGTTAGTTTGATGTGTCGGTCTGTTAGTTTGATGTGTCTGTCTGTTAGTTTGATGTGTCTGTCTGTTAGTTTTTAATGCATCTGTCTATTAGTTTGTTGTGTCTGTCTGTTAGTTTGATGTGTCTGTCTGTTAGTTTGATGTGTCTGTCTGTTAGTTTGTTGTGTCTGTATGTTAGTTTGATGTGTCTGTTAGTTTGTTGTGTCTGTCTGTTAGTTTGATGTGTCTGTCTGTTAGTTTGATGTGTCTGTCTGTTAGTTTGATGTGTCTGTCTGTTAGTTTGTTGTGTCTGTATGTTAGTTTGATGTGTCTGTTAGTTTGTTGTGTCTGTCTGTTAGTTTGATGTGTCTGTCTGTTAGTTTGATGTGTCTGTCTGTTAGTTTGATGTGTCGGTCTGTTAGTTTGATGTGTCTGTCTGTTAGTTTGATGTGTCTGTCTGTTAGTTTGTTGTGTCTGTCTGTTAGTTTGAGTTTGTTTGTTGTGTCTGTCTGTTAGTTTGATGTGTCTGTCTGTTAGTTTGATGTGTCTGTCTGTTAGTTTGATGTGTCTGTTAGTTTGTTGTTTGAGTTTGATGTGTCTGTCTGTTAGTTTGATGTGTCTGTCTGTTAGTTTGATGTGTTTGAGTTTGTTGTGTCTGTCTGTTGTTTGATGTGTCTGTTAGTTTGTTGTGTCTGTCTGTTAGTTTGTTGTGTCTGTCTGTTAGTTTGATGTGTCTGTCTGTTAGTTTGATGTGTCTGTCTGTTAGTTTGTTGTGTCTGTCTGTTAGTTTGATGTGTCTGTCTGTTAGTTTGATGTGTCTGTCTGTTAGTTTGATGTGTCTGTCTGTTAGTTTGTTGTGTCTGTCTGTTAGTTTGATGTGTCTGTCTGTTAGTTTGATGTGTCTGTCTGTTAGTTTGATGTGTCTGTCTGTTAGTTTGATGTGTCTGTCTGTTAGTTTGATGTGTCTGTCTGTTAGTTTGATGTCTGTCTGTTTAGTTTGTTTTGTGTCTGTCTGTTAGTTTGATGTGTCTGTCTGTTAGTTTGATGTGTCTGCATCTGTCTGTTAGTTTGTTGTGTCTGTCTGTTAGTTTGATGTGTCTGTCTGTTAGTTTGATGTGTCTGTCTGTTAGTTTGTTGTGTCTGTATGTTAGTTTGATGTTTGTTAGTTTGTTGTGTGTCTGTCTGTTAGTTTGATGTGTCTGTCTGTTAGTTTGATGTGTCTGTCTGTTAGTTTGTTGTGTCTGTTTAGTTTGATGTGTCTGTAGTTTGTTGTGTCTGTCTGTTAGTTTGATGTGTCTGTCTGTTAGTTTGTTGTGTCTGTATGTTAGTTTGATGTGTCTGTTAGTTTGTTGTGTCTGTCTGTTAGTTTGATGTGTCTGTCTGTTAGTTTGATGTGTCTGTCTGTTAGTTTGATGTGTCTGTCTGTTAGTTTTTTGTGTCTGTTTTAGTTTGATGCTGTTAGTTTGATCTGTCTGTTAGTTTGATGTTTGTCTGTTGTTTTTAATGCATCTGTCTATTAGTTTGTTGTGTCTGTCTGTTAGTTTGATGTGTCTGTCTGTTAGTTTGATGTGTCTGTCTGTTAGTTTTATGTGTCTGTCTGTTAGTTTGTTGTGTCACACACACACACACACACACACACACACCCACACAGACACAAACACACCTCTAATAATGAACCAGGTGTCCTCCAATCTAGGGGTCTCATGTGTTCTGACCCTCTGTTCCTGCTGTTACTCACATGTATACCTGAGGAATGTGTTTACATTAGAAAAGTGTTTAACTGACTGTGTAGAAGTTTGTATATGGAGAAAGTGTGTATCTGCAGAAGGGGGGTATCTGGTGAAACTGCTTACTGAAGAAACTGTTTAACCAGGAATTTTGTTTAACTGTAGAAAGTGTATATCGAGGGTAAGTATATATTTTGGGGACAGTGTGTCCATTTACATACGCAGTACGAACAAGATTAGGTAGTTGAATAGTAAAACAAGACAAGGAACAAAGATAAGTTAATTAACACGTGTCTGAGAGTCCGGTTAGAGCGGGATGGCACATCTGTGGGATGGCACATCTGTAGGTTTAACCTGGTTGGATCTGGGACAGCACCAGCTACCTTTCATTTACTGGCCCAGTATTGACCAGTTGGCTAAGATGTTTATGTGTTGGAGGTCAGTAAAACCAGTCCATGCTTATCGAAATTCCATTTCCGTCTCAGGTCAATCAATCAAATGTATTTTACAAAGCCCTTTTTACAACAAAGTTCTCACAAAGTGCTTTTACAATCACCCAGTCTGAACCCAACAGAGCACACATCAACACGTTGAAACACAGCGGCTAGTAAAAGGTCACTGAGGGGTCGAATCTAGGAAGAAACCTTGAGAGGAACCAGGCTCTGAGGGGTGGCCAGTCCTCTTCTGGTTGTGCTGGGTGAACTTTTAATTGTATATTTTAATAATTCTTAAATGCCTTTTTAGTCTTAAAAAATAGTCCAGGTCAAATGCAATCAGAAAGGCATGACTGGGAGGGTTGAGGGTTCGGCAGATTGGAAGCAGAAACTGTCAGGTAGCATCAGCTGCTCAGCCTGTAATACAACCAGGAGGTCCTTATACTATATTTATATATAAACTGTCAGGTAGCATCAGCTGCTGCCACGTGCTACATGTCCTTCTGATCGGTCTTACAGTGTGGCCAGTAGGCACGGGTCTTCCTTAATGGAAGCGGAAAAAACAAGACACAGGGAAAAGGTTAGACACCCTAGTTCCCTACATACCCGACACAATAGTATAGTAGCATACATCTTGAAACTGAGACAGCGAGGTCCAGTGAAACTGTGGCCCTGGACAGGGTAAACTCCGGTCAGGGCCCAACAAGCCGGAAAACATCCACCCACTACAGGTATAGTGTAGAATATGCTTATGGTGCTAATCAGTTAGGGTTAGGGTTAGACATAACGCTTAGGATATTCAGGTTACAGGTTAGGATTTTGAGATGGGAATCACATAATTCTGTGTTTCTTGTCTCCTCAAGTAGAGAAAAGCAAAGTGTGTGTCTGTGTGTGTTTGTACTAACGACAGACATCAGACATGGCACGATGTTGTTTGCTATTTAATGACCTGTTTTTGTGTTAACAAATGGCTGTGTGTATGTGTGTGTGTGTGGCATTCTGTGCGTGTGTGTACTGTACATGTCTGCTTTTGCTCTGATACTGTAACAAAGCCAAACGAGCCTCCTACACTACCCAAAAAAACAACCATTATTGTGTTCATGGGTACTTAAAGTGTGTGTGTGTTTTCAGTAGTTGTGACACTGAAATTGCAACGCGGTAGTCCCAGAAGCCACCAGCAGGTGGTGCTGCAAGGGTTAGCATTCACAGCCTTCTCTGACACACTGCTATGTGTAAAGACCATATCGAAATACAACAGTGTGTCTTTGTTGGTGTGTGTGTATTTGTGTATGGGCGTGCGTGCGTATGTGTAATTACCTCTGTGTCCACCATATGTGAGGCTGGCCTTCTTCAGGATAATCCTAGTTAAGAGATTAGAGGGGGCGGATGGAGAGACAGAAGGAGAGACAGAGAGATGAAGTCCGAGAGACAACACAGCCTCAAGATTCTACTTTCTCCACAAGCCGCCGTAAAACAGACAGATCTGGAATCTAATAGCCAACGGTCCTTTCACCTTGAGAGTTTACACACACCTCATTAAGACTCTCTTAATGAGACGTGAACTCATCATTAGGACGACAACGGGATTCTTTTGGGACCAGCGTTGACGGTAACTCAGAGATGACCGGCTGCTTGGTCTGTCACCACAGCTAAACTAACAGGAGCAACAGTGAGCGAGGATGGACTGCCTGTCCCCTGATTTGGTGGTGGGAGGGGGTGTGGGGGTGGGCCGTGGATGCTGGATGGGTGGATATAGCGAGGATGAGGACGAACTTCTTCCACTCGAGAGGTGCTCCAAGGACGTCCAAAGGATGCCCACCTTGCAGCCCAAGAGCGAGGGCAGTCTGAGGCGTCGCCTGCTCACCTCCAAGATCCACCAGCAGCGTGACGCACTTTGGGCTCCCAGGCTACTTGCCAAGGGGCCACAGGACAGCAAAGGCCTCCAGAGGCCGGTACCCAGACAGGGATTCCCCTACCCTGGGCCGCAGTCCAAACCCTGCCCTCCGGACCCGGTGCTTCACCACCAGGTAGGCCATTCGACCCGGGGCCCCCTGGGACACACAGACCTCAGGATGACCAGCTACTCTCCCCCCAGCCTACATCCAGGTTTCAGCTTCCCCCCACCACCCCCTTCTCCTTCAGGAGCAGGAAGCTACACACAAACTGGACCATGTGGTCATTCAAATGTTGGACCCTTAAGATATTCTTTCTCCAACCCAGGGTACTGTAACCCCACCTACAATACGAGCCCCAGCAGTAGCCCCCGCCCAGGAACCCACCGCCCCGACCACAGACCCAGCTTCTCTTACCCCTACTGTGGTTATCCTCCACCAGGCTTAGGGTGCGATCCGGTCCCCTCGCCGTCGGGATCCGGTCACATCTTGAACCCGGGGTTAGCCCCCGAGGCCCGGGCCAGCGTCTCCTCGAGGAGGAAGAGTTTCTCAACTCTCAAACTGCTCCGGTGGCGCAGCTCCAAGGACTGCAAGAACCCCTCCCCACAAACGCCCCTCCTTCACGCACATCAGCACCCACACTGGAGAGGTATGGAACAGGTTGCTTCTGATGCCGCAATGTTATTGAGAAAGAAATGTACCGTAGTGTAGGAGTGGACGAGCTGAAGTCAGTGGGGATGAATTCATTTAGGAGTGGACTTTAGGAATGTTTGGGAAAACTCTCCCCAACCTGGTTTAGGTTGTTGGAATGAAATAGGAAAGATATGCTTTGACACAGCCTTGCCTTGGTTAGAGTTTTGTCTCCCTGTCTGTCTGTCTGTCTGCTGCTGCTATCTTTCTGTCTCTCACTGTGAGTGTCTCTCTATTTCACTCACTCTGACTTTCTCTTCGTTCGTCTGTCTTTCGGTACTCTCATGTCCAAGAGTGATTGTCTCCCGGCAGTTGTACGCTGTTTTTTTCAACTCCATCCTTCCGACTCTCCCTCTTTCGCTTCTTTATCCTTTGTCTGGGGGAGGGCCCGGGACAGATTTTGGTAATTTAGCAAATGTTGAAAGGTAGGGGAAGTGACAGAGCTAGAAAGGATTGGGGAGCTCGAGGGGGTATCACGGGGTGATGTAGTGAGGGGAGAAGAGGTTGCTTGAGCTAAGTAGGTAAGTCTGTAGCCTGATAACACAAAGCTGTATCTCACACATACACACACAAGCCAATATGTCTACGCTTGTGGGTAGCTGAGTACTAATTCTGACCGAGAAATTCATGTTTCGAATTCCCTAGTCATAAACCTAACCCTTAACGCAACATACACATACATAAAGACCTGGATAACTCACACACATACACCCTGAATGTGTATTGTGTTACAGTGTATGAAATGCCTGAGTTTCATCCCCCTGTGGGCTTTGTTATCATAGGACTCGAGCCCACGCTCCTGTAGATGTTCCTCCAACAGTCTTAGAAAGGGCCATTGTAACCAAATGCAGCAGGCATGGAACCGTGTGTTGATAGGCCTGGGAAAAACACAGGCCTGTGCGCATGCACACACCCTGCCGAAAGGATTAGCTGTGTGGAGCTGTAGCTCTATTCACCTATGTTTGGAAACAGTGTTTATTCTGGGTAATGAGGTTAGTGAGAAACAAGCTTTGGACTTCAACAGTTGCTGGACATGTACACTCTATCTGTCGGCTAGCACTACGTACCTGTTAGATACCAGCATCTGCACAGACACGCTGCAGATGCTAGCAATGCAATATTTTAAAAGTCTTTCATGAACTTCATGCCAGCTATTCTAATGGCTATGGCAATATTGACAATGATGCTAGCATTGCTAAGTGTTATGTCACTATAAGTGATGATGCTAGAAATGCTAACTGCTATGGCAATAATATTGATGATGCTAGAAATGCTAACTGCTATGGCAATAATATCGATGATGCTAGAAATGCTAACTGCTATGGCAATAATATTGATGATACTAGAAATGCTAACTGCTATGGCAATAATATCGATGATGCTAGAAATGCTAACTGCTATGGCAATAATATTGATGATACTAGAAATGCTAACTGCTATGGCAATAATATTGATGATACTAGAAATGCTAACTGCTATGGCAATAATATCGATGATGCTAGAAATGCTAACTGCTATGGCAATAATATTGATGATACTAGAAATGCTAACTGCTATGGCAATAATATCGATGATGCTAGAAATGCTAACTGCTATGGCAATACTGACAGGGATGCTTGCAATTCAAATTCTTATGGTATTAATTAAAAAGATCCTAGTGAAACAGACGTTCAATGTGCAGAAGTGTCACTTCTGCTTTGCCTCACACGTAATGACATTAGTAATAACATTTAGTGATGCTAACAGTAATCATTTGATTTGCACTGCCAACTATAATGATTTTGTTAGCAATGCTAACTGCTAATTATAAGGACTGTGTCACCAATGCTAACTTCCATAAATGTATCTCCTAATGTATAATAAAAATCAATAATATATGTCACTTGTTCCAAAAGTGATCCTTCAGATGGGGAAGGTTGACGCAGTTCAGATCAAACATGACCCAGAAATTCCTGCCACCTGAACTGTTTAATTCCCCAGCATGTGGCCCTCAGCAACCGGCCATCTGTCTCACAGATTCTAATAAGACTACACTCACCACGGCAGGCCACAAACGGTTAACTGATCACTAAAGAGCTGCGTTTAACAGCGGCGAAAACTGTGCTCATCTACAAGCATTGAGATAGCATGGCAAACAACCGAATAACACTGGCAACCCCTTTAGACCAGAACATCTACTAAAAGCATAGGAGAGACTCTGATCTTGGTAGATGTGCTGGTATCTCTTCAGTAACTATATAACATACTATTGTTGGTTTGTACACGCAGAAGTCTAAAAATTACACTAACCTTAACCCAGTAAGTGAACACATTTAAAACATGATTAAAACGGTGTCCTAGTTGCAGGATCTGGCACACTGAATCTTGGCTGTGCGTGTGTGTGCGTGTGTGCGTGTGTGTGTGTGTGTGTGTGTGTGTGTGTGTGTGTGTGTGCGTGTGTGTGTGGGTGTGTGTAATGCAGTATCTGAAGATGCCCTTGATCACCTGAGCTCAACACACATGAAGGGCAAATAAATTGGACCTATGCCAACATACAGAGTGTGTATATGTATATGTGTATATGTGTATATGTGTATGTGTGTATATGTGTATGTGTACATATGTATATATGTGTATGTGTATATATGTGTATATGTGTATGTGTGTATATGTGTATATGTGTATATGTGTATACGTGTATGTGTATATATGTGTATATGTGTATATGTGTATGTGTATATATGTCTATGTGTGTATATGTATATATGTGTATGTGTATATATGTGTGTATATGTCGATATGTGTATATGTGTATATGTGTATGTGTATATATGTCTATATGTGTATATGTATATATGTGTATGTGTATATATGTGTGTATATGTCGATATGTGTATATGTATATATGTGTATGTGTATATATGTGTGTATATGTCGATATGTGTATATGTGTATATGTGTATGTGTATATATGTGTGTATATGTCGATATGTGTATATGTGTATATGTGTATGTGTATATATGTCTATATGTGTATATGTATATATGTGTATGTGTATATATGTGTGTATATGTATATATGTGTATATGTGTATATGTGTATGTGTATATATGTCTATATGTGTATATGTGTATATGTGTATATGTGTATATGTGTATGTGTATATATGTCTATATGTGTATATGTATATATGTGTATGTGTATATATGTGTGTATATGTCGATATGTGTATATGTATATATGTGTATATGTGTATATGTGTATATGTGTATGTGTATATGTGTATATGTGTATATGTATATATGTGTGTGTGTATATATGTGTGTATATGTGTATATGTGTATATGTGTATATGTCTAAATGTGTATGGAGTCTGAGCTAAATCAACCACAACATTGTCACTGCAGCAAAATCAGAATCTTTCTGTACTATCTCACATATCTACATGCTTTCATCTGCTCTTCATCTCAGAAGTGTGTGTGTATGTGTGTGTGTGTGTGTGTGTGTGTGTGTGTGTGTGTGTGTGTGTGTGTGTGTGTGTGTGTGTGTGTGTGTGTGTGTGAAGGGAAATAGGTCCCTATGGTCATTAGATACGTTGCATTTTCAGAGGAAAAAATCCATCACTGTTAAAAAGAATGAGAGATTAATAGAGAGGAGGGTGAGAGAGAGAGAGAGAGAGGAGTGAGAGAGAGAGAGAGAGAGGAGTGAGAGAGAGAGAGAGAGAGAGAGAGAGGAGTGAGAGAGGGACAGAGGAGAGAGAGATGAGTGAGTGAGGGACAGAGGAGAGAGAGAGGATGGTGAGAGGATGATGATGAGGGAGAGAGGAGGGAGAGAGGAGGGTGAGAGGAGGTAGAGATGGTTACATATTCAACTGTAAGAGTTCAAAAGCTCCATACTCCTTTATTCGTTTCAAACAAGGACTCTGCTTTACTCCACTGTAAAACAAGTGGTCTGTCCACTGTAAAAAGGTGTATGCTTTATTCCACATTAAAATAACGACTCTGTTTAACTTTGAAACCAGGGGTCTCCTTTACTGCACATTAAAACAGGGCGCATGCTTGCACGTGTGCCTGCATCTCTGTCTGTAGAGCATGGAGGGCTTCGAGTCCCAAAGGAAGAGAAATGAACAGACGGTTGGAGGGAGGAGCTGTGGAGTGTTAGTGGTGTAGTGTTAGTGGTGTAGTGTTAGTGGTGGAGTGTTAGTGGTGTAGTGTTAATGGTGTAGTGTTAGTGGTGTAGTGTTAGTGGTGGAGTGTTAGTGGTGGAGTGTTAGTGGTATAGTGTTAGTGGTGTAGTGTTAGTGGTGTAGTGTTAGTGGTGGAGTGTTAGTGGTGGAGTGTTAGTGGTGGAGTGTTAGTGGTGGAGTGTTAGTGGTGTAGTGTTAGTGGTGGAGTGTTAGTGGTCGAGTGTTAGTGGTCGAATGTTAGTGGTGTAGTGTTAGTGGTGGAGTGTTAGTGGTGGAGTGTTAGTGGTGGAGTGTTAGTGGTGGAGGGTAAGTGGTGGAGTGTTAGTGGTGCAGTGTCAGTGTTAGTGGTGTAGTGTTAGTGGTTCAGTGTTAGTGGTGGAGTGTTAGTGGTGGAGTGTTAGTGGTGGAGTGTTAGCGGTGCAGTGTCAGTGTTAGTGGTGTAGTGTTAGTGGTTCAGTGTTAGTGGTGGAGTGTTAGTGGTGGAGTGTTAGCGGTGCAGTGTCAGTGTTAGTGGTGTAGTGTTAGTGGTTCAGTGTTAGTGGTGGAGTGTTAGTGGTTCAGTGTTAGTGGTGGAGTGTTAGTGGTGGAGTGTTAGTGTTAGTGGTGGAGTGTTAGTGGTGTAGTGTTAGTGTTAGTGGTGTAGTGTTAGTGGTGTAGTGTTAGTGGTGTAGTGTTAGTGGTGTAGTGTTAGTGGTGGAGTGTTAGTGGTGTAGTGTTAATGGTGTAGTGTTAGTGGTGTAGTGTTAGTGGTGGAGTGTTAGTGGTGGAGTGTTAGTGGTATAGTGTTAGTGGTGTAGTGTTAGTGGTCTAGTGTTAATGGTGTAGTGTTAGTGGTGGAGTGTTAGTGGTGGAGTGTTAGTGGTGGAGTGTTAGTGGTGGAGTGTAAGTGGTGTAGTGTTAGTGGTGGAGTGTTAGTGGTCGAGTGTTAGTGGTCGAGTGTTAGTGGTGTAGTGTTAGTGGTGGAGTGTTAGTGGTGGAGTGTTAGTGGTGGAGTGTTAGTGGTGGAGTGTTAGCGGTGCAGTGTCAGTGTTAGTGGTGTAGTGTTAGTGGTTCAGTGTTAGTGGTGGAGTGTTAGTGGTCGAGTGTTAGTGGTCGAGTGTTAGTGGTGTAGTGTTAGTGGTGGAGTGTTAGTGGTGGAGTGTTAGTGGTGGAGTGTTAGTGGTGGAGTGTTAGTGGTGGAGGGTAAGTGGTGGAGTGTTAGTGGTGCAGTGTCAGGGTTAGTGGTGTAGTGTTAGTGGTTCAGTGTTAGTGGTGGAGTGTTAGTGGTGGAGTGTTAGTGGTGGAGTGTGGTGGAGTGTTAGCGGTGCAGTGTCAGTGTTAGTGGTGTAGTGTTAGTGGTTCAGTGTTAGTGGTGGAGTGTTAGTGGTGGAGTGTTAGCGGTGCAGTGTCAGTGTTAGTGGTGTAGTGTTAGTGGTTCAGTGTTAGTGGTGGAGTGTTAGTGGTTCAGTGTTAGTGGTGGAGTGTTAGTGGTGGAGTGTTAGTGGTGGAGTGTTAGTGGTGTAGTGTTAGTGGTTCAGTGTTAGTGGTGGAGTGTTAGTGGTGGAGTGTTAGTGGTGTGGTGTTAGTGTTAGTGGTGGAGTGTTAGTGGTGTAGTGTTAGTGGTGTAGTGTTAGTGTTAGTGGTGGAGTGTTAGTGGTGGAGTGTTAGTGGTGTAGTGTTAGTGGTGTAGTGTTAGTGTTAGTGGTGTAGTGTTAGTGGTGTAGTGTTAGTGTTAGTGGTGGAGTGTTAGTGGTGGAGTGTTAGTGGTTCAGTGTTAGTGGTTCAGTGTTAGTGTTAGTGGTGGAGTGTTAGTGGTGTAGTGTTAGTGTTAGTGGTGTAGTGTTAGTGTTAGTGGTGTAGTGTTAGTGGTGTAGTGTTAGTGTTAGTGGTGTAGTGTTATTGTTAGTGGTGTAGTGTTAGTGGTGTAGTGTTAGTGTTAGTGGTGTAGTGTTAGTGGTGTAGTGTTAGTGTTAGTGGTTCAGTGTTAGTGTTAGTGGTGTAGTGTTAGTGTTAGTGTTAGTGGTGTAGCACATCCTCTTCTTCTCCTCAGTATTTCATCAAGCCACACCTCTAACGTAGTACAGATCAGGAGTCATTCAATCTCTCGCTGTGGAGGGATAACACACATTCACACTCACACAAATACACATCTGCTTCAACCATGGTGTTCATCAGTTTTGCTCTGAAATCTGTCCTCAAGTACCTTAGGAACGGCAGAGGTAAGAAACTGCTGTTTGATTATTGTATGCATGCTTTATGTGTCTATGTGTTTGGTGTGTGAGTGTTTTGTGTGTGTCTGGGAAACACAATATATGCAATGTGTAGATTGTGATCTGAACTTGTGTGACCAAACAGTCAGACCTGTGTCAAAACTGTGTCAGAACTGTGTCACAATTGTGTCAGAACTGTGTCAGAGAACTGTGTCAGAGCTGTGTCACAATTGTGTCAGAACTGTGTCAGAGAACTGTGTCAGAGCTGTGTCACAATTGTGTCAGACCTGTGTCACAATTGTATCAAACATGGGTCAAAATTGTGTCAGAACTGTGTCACAATTGTGTGCGCTGGTCCAGTAGAATCTGAGGAGACAGCGTGGACTTGAGGTGCAGGAGGTGTGAAGGTGTCACCTTTATTCTGTGTTCACACGCCCTGACATGTATTAGTAATGAATCTGACAGTGGTAGTCAGCACACAAGGACGGGTAATTAACCTACACAGAGTCCACCTACATTTATATAGATGTTTATACCTGTGAGATAATTTAAGATGAGATAGAAACATGAGATGCTCAGTATAATCCACTGTATGTGATTAACAGCCCATTTGTACAAGCATTAAAGCATATCTAGATGCAGAGAGCTGAGTTCCAATGCAGTCTAGTGCAGCAGTTTGGTTTGGAGGTGTGTGTGAGCGTGCTTTCATCAGTGTGTGACAAAAAGGTGCACACGGCCCCAGTGCTCAGTGCAGTGTTTCTCCAGGTCACCTTGACTTGTGCAGAGGAGTGGAGTGTGTGGAAACGGAGCGTGTGTGTGTGTGCATGTGAAGGAGTGAGGAAAGGAATGAGAAAACACATGTGTGCCACAGTAAAAAAGAAATCTATATGTTATTTTTGACCAAATTTACTAACTGCTTACTTTCTGTCCACTTCGTTTCTCACCTTGTTGTTGAAGGATGCAGATTGTCCATTGACCCCAGGATGATGCATTTGACCCCCAGTGACGATAAGCAGGCTGAAGCATTGCGTACTAATCCATGTCCAAGCATCTTTGACATTGCGCCCACTGATATTTAGATCCATTGCCCGGTGTGTCTCTGCTTGGGTCATGGTTCTGCAGCCTTTATTAGTCCCAGGTTTTGCCAACAGTCTGGTTGTTTTGTGTTCCTATGTGGGTAAACGTCAGAAATTAATTCCTTTGTCACCCCCCCAAACTTTGGCCATGTCCAAGCCAGGTGTTACAGTTTTGTTAGGAAGGGGATATTATGGAGAAAACCAATGGTGACACACTGCATTGTTAGAAATGGCTCCAAAACCAGGAAAAAAATGTCTCCTTGAAACAGGAACCAGAATTGTTTTTAGGGGCAAAGCAGAGGAGTTGTTGGGGTTCTTGGACCTGTGATTCAGGGTGGCTGAGCGTCCACAAGTCTAAATGACACCTCCCCCTATCAGCCAAAGAGTAGTTCTGTAGTGTTTTCCTGCCGAACAATGTCCTGCCATTTGTTCTTTATGGATAAGTTGAGGGCTATCTAGCTTAGCCACCATCTGCAGAGCTAGCAGGGATGTTTATTTTATTAAGGTGGCTTGTATTGAGTAGGCAGGGCTAGTGCGGGTGGTGTGCCTTTTACAACTTATTCCTGCCTGTGGCACTGGAGCAAAGCAGGTTAGCGACGCTGGGAATTTATTGGGTTCATTGTGGCTGGCATTTGAGCTTTGGCAAGCTTGACTTTACTTAACATTTGCCTCGGTTCCTTTGCCTTTTTGTCTCTCCCTTGCTCATATACACACATTATTTTTATAGGACCGGTAATTTAGTGCCATCCATAAAAACTGAAACACCTTTGACCTTGTTTTATTGTTGTTGTTGTTGCTGTACTTAAGATAGTAACACACACACACACACACACACAGACACACACACACACACACACAGACACACACACACACACACACAGTAAAACACAGTTTAGGTTTAGGTTTTTATCATTCCTACATACAATTACATTATATATCTTATGGGGAGATAAAATAATTATCTTTCTGTTATTTTTTCTCACTCTGAAGCTGTCAGTCTGGATGAGGACAGGAAGTGGTCAGTACACTACAAATCCCAGAAGCCTTTGCAGGAAACCCGGCCCGCCTTTAAGGGAGACCTGCACACTGTTCTCAGAGGTAAGAGGTCTGCATATATATATATATATATATCAGAAGGGTCATCTTAGAGTGAACGATGTGAACCATGTCATTGTTGCCCATTCATGTTCACACAGCTGACCAAGGTTCATGCATCGTCTACGTATTTGGCTGGTAGTGAATGAATTACTTGGGTTCATGTTCCTGTCCGTGAGTGAATGCAGGCATAAACACTTCAGACAGACTGAAGTGGAGACTGAATTAGCTGCCGTTTATACAGACGACTGATTAGAGATTAGTGAACTATTTCCACCACGCTCAGTCAACAGACTGATTTAGTATTTAGGTTAGCATAAAGGCAGAAGCCATTTTAAAGGTAAATATAGACTTTCAGGCTTTTAGGTGCATCATGGGAACATCATGTCTCTCAGTACTGGCTATATAGAAAGACAGGTACACTAGAAATAGTAAAAATCTCCATAGTAAAAATACAGATGGTCTTTTTTAATTTGGTATAAAAATGCGTCTGGTTAGATCATCACCTGCCGCTGCTCTCATACCTTTTTAATTCACATCTCTCGTTACCATGCCTGTTAGTAGCAACTCTCAGTATGTTTAGGAAGTCACAGAGTGAGACACATATCCTCTGGAGCATGTCTTGCCAAGCTGTTCTGCTACGTACCAAACTGCGTGCTCAACCAGTAGATTGAGGTTCAGAAAGTGTTGGGGTGCTGTGACATTGACCACCTGCTGCTATGGCATCAACCTGTCAGGTGAGCTCTGAACAGCATGTGTGTGCATGTGGAAGTATGTGTGTGCGTGACTGTGTGTGCGTGACTGTGTGTGTGTGTGTGTGTGTGTGTGTGTGTGTGTGTGTGTGTGTGTGTGTGTGTGCGTGTGCGTGTGCGTGAGTGTACTGTTCTGAGATCACCTGACAGGTTGATGCCATAACAGCAGGTGGTCAATGTCACGGTACCCCAACACTTTCTGCTCCCGTGTGTGTGTGTGTGTGTGTGTGTGTGTTCGTGTGTGCGTGTGTGCGTGTGCATGTTCAATGGCGACAACAGGTCAACTGACACATTATCTCTGTCCCATATTTCTCACACTTTCTCTCCGTCTCTCATTCGATCTGAGAATATCCCCTTCTCTGCCAAACATTTCTTTTTCATATCCTCACTCTCTCTCTCTCTCTCTCGTTCTGACTCTGTCCCTTTCCCCCTCTCTTATCTGTGTTGAATGTAGGTCATTGTCTTTGTTCTGCTTCTTAGTGTCGATACATCACTGTCTGAGAGGGTCACCTAGCTATCCCTGCCGCTACACCCAAGAGCTGCTGTTTAAATAGCTTGTACCTATAGTGTGTCTGCGTGTGTGTGTGTGTGTGTATAGTGTGTCTACAAGTGTGTGTGTGTGTGTGTGTGCTTGAAGTGTGTTTGTGTATTTCTCCTGATGTCAGCAGCAGTAGTGAATGACAGCGCTGCGGAAAGATGTGAGATAATTATCGAGCAAAAGTGAGTGAGGGAGTGGGGCAGAGAATGAGAGAATGTGACTGACACCAAAAACCTGAAATCTGAACGAATACCTTTCTTTTAATCTCCTTTATTGGAAGTTAACGGTGTGTGTGTGTGTGTGTTTGTGTGTGTGTGTGTGCATCCATGTGTGTTCCAGAGTGTAACAGGAATCTAAGAAGTGATGGATATGGCAGCTCACAGTACTTCTCCCAAAACCCCGCCTACCTCAGCCCTAGCCTATCAGAAGGCACGCATAATGATGGCAAATACAGGAAGGGCCAAAACTGGAAAAAGGTAAAAAAAACATGTGCACGTACAAACACACACACACATTTACACACACACGAATAGTCTCTTTTTGTTTTTAAGAGTTCATGAGACCACAACCTGATCAATAAAACGTATGAAAAACTCAACCAAAAACTGTTTCTGAATGACCTCATAACATCTAATTTTAGTATTATCTCATCACATTGTCATCACAACCTTACTACATCTTAATCACAACCTCATCGGATTGTGATCCCAAATACAGACAATATTGCAACAAGATATTAACAACATAATCACAATTTCATAATATTGTACTTACATTGTATTTATTTATTCTAGTTATCGCATCCCTATATACACATAAACTAGTTGCAACCTCATAACAGACTTGTCACTATTTCATCTTTGACTTAATCACAGCCCCAACCCACACAGGTAAACGTAACGAGACATAGGGCCTCGTTATGTGTGTGTGCGCGTGTGTGTGTGTGTGCAGTGTAATTCTAATGCTTACTGTAACCTTCGGCCTGTTGCTCTTCATCACTCGATTAGTATTATAGTCGGGATGTTTCTCGGATCAGGACAGTTTTGGGTTAACTCTAAATTGGCACACCGCATTCAATTAGGCACGAGTTCACCTAATTTAATCAGATTTGTCAGTGTTCCAAGTGTTGAAATGCCTGCGGCCGGATGAGAGATTAGACCTTTTCAGACTCATCCAGCTGCTCCATTTACACATTATAGTATTTGAGTCGTCCGACATGGATGATTCACAGATGTTCTTACTATAACTAATGTTTTTTTTATAAGAAACTGTTTGCTAAGGTTAGGGTTCAGTACGTAGTCAGCATGCTAACAAATTGAAAGAGTGTACGTGCGTATATATGTTTCTGCAGGTGTGTACCTCTGCATTTATTGAACATCTTCAAACCATCTCCATAAAAATATACAAAATAGTATTATCCAATGTAAGTTCCCCCAACACAGCCCCTACTGGTGACACAGAGATGAGGTCACTAGCAGTTATTATGTATGATGAGACTCACTGACATCTGCTGGGGGTACAGGAGTACTGCGGTGCATACATTTAGCTTGAGGTTAAGCTTTTTGTAGATCCAATTTTGAATCTTCACAATTTTTTATTTATTTTTGCTTCTCTACACTATCTTTCCATTTTATTGCCTCTCCTTTCTTTTCTTCTCTTCTCTCCTCACCTACCACTACTCTCTCAGAGGTCTAAGCTTCTGGACTATCTGTCTCAGTGTTGCTTCTTTGTCTGCTGGAGGAGAAAGGTACCACAAGCCCCATTAGTTGGCACAGTTTGGTGTAGCATAGATCTTAAAAGGGCTATAAGTCAATAGTGACTGTAGCCTGTAGTTCAAGCAGAGCACTTTCACTCACTGGGCTCCATTGTGGTTAGTCTCTGCTAGTAGCTAGCCTTTGCGAGTAGCTAGCCTGTGCGAGTAGCTAGCCTGTGCGAGTAGCTAGCCTGTGCGAGTAGCTAGCCTGTGCGAGTAGCTAGCCTGTGCCAGTTTCCTTGGGTGTAGGATTACAAAATTGTACCACATTCATTTTAAAATATCCTTATTCCAGCCTCATCTTTCTCTGCTAGTCAACAGCATCATCGCCAGATGAGGACTGCTTGGCCTTTTCATTCCGGCCACCACCGAGCCCTCCGCCTAACTTTTACCAAAACATTGAAGACACAGTAAACGGCTGTGATGTCACAGCAAACGACTGTGACCTCACAGTGGCTGAGGACACAGAGTGGATTAAGCCCCTCCCACTGCCTACACCAGAGGAAAAGATGAGGCAGCAGGCGCTGGCTATTGGCGCTGAAGTGGTACCCATAAACATCACCGGTAGGCAGATGCACATATCAGAGACAGACAGGCCTCACATGGAAAGCATAAGAGGATTTATGGGTACTTGTGTGTGTGTCATCATACAGGTGAGAGTTTCGAACGTCAGGCGAGTTTCAGACGAGCGGTATCCAACACAGACACTCTGAGTCGCCGTCCCCGGAACAAACTCACACGGCGCCAGACCATCACCGGAATACCAGGTATGGCTCGCCCAGTCCATTCTGCTTCAACTGTCACCCCTTATCAATACTTCTGTGTGTGTATATATTTTCAAAAGACCACAAATCTGCTAATATATTGTATTGCCCTTTAACTACACAATATGAGCAGTAAAAAGTGATATGATGGCATACTCGTGGCATACAGACTCAGACATCTTGTCTTTCAAACAAGCAGCATTCAAGATTTGAAGGTCCACAAGTATAATAAAAAATAAGTGTATATGTGTCTGCCGGTACCTAACTTTGCTAAGTTCTAACCTTAACCCTCTCTCTCTATATCTTCTCTGTTTTGCCTCTGCAGAAAGCAAGCCCACTGAGGGCTGTGGTGAGTCAGTGGTCCTCCCTGGTCAGTACTCCACCCTGGGACGGACTGGCAGAGTCAATACCGCCATGCTGCAGTTCCCTGTCATACAGTTGAATACAACCTCAAACACCCCAGAGGCGGAACTTATGAAGGAAGAGAAAAGCAGGGAAGAGAACCACAGGGTTGTGAAGCCGTCAGTGCGACGGATCCGAGCCCAGAGAGGAGAGGGCATCTCCTCCTTGATGGCCTCTCTCACCCCGATCCTCACCCCTAATCCCTCTCTGATGCCTCAACCTCAATCCCCCCCGTCCCTCACTCTCACCCGCTCTCCCTCCCAGGAAAGTGTTTCTCTGGAGGGTGATGATGGAGAGGGCTTCTACAGCCTCTTCTGTCAAGACACCATGTCCTCCCTGAGCTCTCAGAGCAGCTGCCTCAGCACCACATACAGTACACTCTGCGACACTGAATCCTGCTCTATGGTAAGTCTCTGAATTTGGGTTGGAAAAGTCAGTTTATACACATATTGAGGTTTACAAAAACTTTGGGATCCCTCAGGAATATCTGTGCAATCCCCAAAACCTCTAACTTGGAATTCTGTAAAAACACACTTTTCGCTATCTGCGCTTACGTTCTTCTGTTCATTATGTCCGGATTCTCTCCAGGAACAAGAGTTTCAGAGCCATTCCAGGGAGGATTGGAACAGCAGATCCCAGAGTCGGAGCACCTCTGTTTCAGAAGATTGGAGCTACAAACTCATCCTGCCTTCCAGCCACTCCTCCCCTCTTCATCCACTGTCCTCTCCTTCTCAGACTGACTGCAGCTCCCTCCACTCTGAGGACTCAGACATCACCAAGCATGCACCATTGCATGGGATGAAGTCACAAAGCCACAGCTGCATTTCTGCGGATTTTGGCAGCAACAACTCTCCCCATGGCTGCCAGGTCCACAATAGGCTCAGCAGCGGCAGCCTGTCACACAGCATCTCATTGAGGAAATCCAAGAAACCTCCACCTCCCCCAACCCGCTCCACCTCGCTTTGCCTAAAACCTAGCCAGTGGAAACCACCGGGCAACAACATCAACAGTATCTCTAGCCGCCCAGATTGCAAAGAGGAGGCAGTACAGAGGAGTCTCCAGACTCCCAGTCTGGAACCCATCTCACCTACGTTGTCCCCTGGGCTGTTTGGGGACCCTTGGGTTCCTCGCTGTAGCAGTCTTAGCAGTCTGGAGACGGGCGACAAGGGCATTGCAGACACCACCATGCAGTTCCCTTACTTCCAGAGCTTCCACCAGCAGACCAACACTGGTAAAAACCAGAACTATACGACTAGCCCCCACCTCCAGCAACCTCTCAACGTGGCATCTGTGCCTCGCTCGGCCAGCTCTGGGGGCGTGAGCTTGCCCTCGAGGCCAAACTCTTGTCATCAGATTGTTGCCTCTGCAAACATACACCAGAGCCCGGCCTGTTCCACTTCCAGTGGATACTCCAGCCAGTGCAACACCCCAACCACCTCTCTACCACGAACGCCATCCTCACCACTCACGTCCTCCTCCTCCCTACCCTTCACCGCCTCCTCCTCCCTTTCATACACCATCTACTCCACACTCCCCAGAACACATTCCAATAAAGAATCACCAAAACCCCTCATCCCAGAAAGAAAGTCCTCAGTCTTGTCCTCACCATCCTCGTCCTTTTCCTCTACTTCCTCCCTCTCATCCATAACCTCTTCTGACTCTGCCAGATGTCCCCCTCTCCCCCCTCCTCCACCACTACCCTGCTCCAACACTCCTCAACCTCCACCTGCTCCACCTCCATCCTACCAATCGCTCCCTCTACAACAATCACTCCACTCTCCACCTCCTTGTCCCTTTCCCCCAACCCATCCGCCTCCATCTTATACATATGCAGTACAACGAGCTCAGCCTCACCCGTTTTTCTTCCCTGTCACACCTGTCAATTGTGTGGTGACAGGATTCCCCCCTCCTCCTTCCCCTGAGCACGCACAAGATGCCGACCTGTCAAACATCTTTCCACCCCCTCCGCCACCACCACCCCCGCCATACACCGATAACCCTTCATTTTGTTCCCACGTACTGGCCAACTCCAGAGTGCGTTTTGGGCTACCCGCACGCCCCCTGATCACAACCCAGGCACTGCAGAGAGTCACACTACGCTCAGTCAAAAAGGCACAAGAGTTAGCCCCATCGTTGATACCTGGCGTCACCCTAACCAACCCTATATCCCCTGATGTTGATCAGAGCTTAGATAACACTGATGCTGTGCTAACCAGCAAAACTACTGATCTGTCAACTACATTTGAAACAATGAGTGTAGATTCTAAACTACATAGTATCATGCCAAGCAAGGTAGAGGACCAAGAGAGAGGCATAGATGCCTCACTAACCAGTTCTGTATCAAATAGTGTAGAGCGGATTGACATCATGATTTCCGAAGCTAAAGCCAGCACGACTGGTGCAATGCTGCCAATTTACCAAAAGACAGATGAAACAAATAACTCGTTGCTACCTGAGTCTACAATAAGATGTGAAACCAATGGCACTATAATAACAGAAGACACAATGTCAGCAGATACATTATCAGAGTCTTGCTCTCCTTACTCTACCCTGACCACTACTCGGCAGACTGACACAACTACAGATGAAACTGGGAGGAAAGTTGCAGGCCCACAGATAACTCTAACTTCTATGAGGTCTGACGCTCTGGAGAAACCTGGTGTGCTCAAGAAGCTTGGAGTGCTAAACAAGTCAAGTAGTGCAGCAAAGCCTGGAACTCCGGACAGATCGAGAACACTACAGACGTCTAAAATCCCGGACAAGCATGTTCTTCTCTTTAGTCCTGTTGTTTTCACTCTGAAAGAGGTTGTCCTCAACTCTAGCCCTCCTCCTGATAACAGAGAATTTGTGACACAGAACAAAGAGTCTACGCTTCAGAAAGAGATTCCTCTTCGCTGGGCAAATGATCACCATGAGCACTCAGGTTTGGCAGATACATCTGCACACCTGCCTGGATCCCCCTCCTCTTCGCCACACAGATCAACGCCCCCTGCCACCCTGAAGAAGCCCAAATGTTCTCTGATTGTACTGAGGACAACTCAGCCCCAGACAGAGTTACATATACAGAAGAAAAACATGCTCCACACAAAGTCTCAGTCAGAGCCAGAGTTAACCATACAGTTGACAACCAAGCTCCAGACAGAGTTTCACCCGGAGACAGAGTTAGAAATGCAGAGAACAACCGAGCTCCAGACAGAGTCTCAACCGGAGACAGACTTTCCCATGCAGAGAGCAATTCCGACCCAGACAGATTCTAAGACAGAGCCAGAGTTGTATATAAAGAGGACAACCAAGACCCTGACAGAGTCTGAGCAAAAGACAGAGTTTCCCATACAGATGACAACTGAGCTTCAGACCGAGTCTGAGCCGAAGACAGAGTTTCACACACAGATGAAAACCAAGCTCCAGACAGAGTCTGAGCCGGAGACAAAGTTTCCCATACAGATGAAAACCAAGCTCCAGACAGAGTTTCAGCCAGAGACAGACTTTCCCATGCAGAGAGCAATTAAGATCCAGACAGATTCTCAGACGGAGCCAGAGTTGCATATACAAAGGACTACCAAGACTTTGAGAGAGTTTCAACCGGAGCCAGAGTTTACCATACAGAGGTCAACCAAGCTCCAGATGGAGACTAAACTAGATCCAGAAACTGCTTCTCCCTTGCTGAAGTTCTACCATTCAAAGTATTATGTACCAGAGCTACCACCAAAGCATTATCATCAGGAATGCTGTCATTCAGAGTCCCACCAGAAATCTGGATGTCCAGAGCCCAAGCAGGAATCCTGTTCTCCAGAGTCTCACCAGAAGTCTGCTGCTCAAGAGCACAACCAGAAGTCATTTTGTCCAGAGGCACACCTGGAGTCCTGTCCTCCAGAACCCAAGCAGGAGTCCTGTTCTCCAGAGTCCCAACTGGAGTCCAGTATTCAAGATGTTAAGGCTGACAAAGATCCTAGACAGACTCAGCATGCACAAGTATCATTCACAGAGCTGGAGACCTCAGAACCACAAGAGATATGGGTGATGCAAAAGAACAATAGGGACGATTTGACGGACAGGATTTGGCAGATGGGCACGATGAAGGACATGAGGGGTAAAGAAGAAGAGGACAATGAGAAGAGTGGAGAGACCAACGATGAAGACAGCAGTGATTCTGGAAGCCTCCTTCTGGACGAACGTAGACACTCTCTGAGCAGTGGTCTGTCTTCTGACAGTCTGAAAGGAACGCTTCAGGTCCCAAACAGTGTCATCCATAACGAAGTGGCCGGCGGGAGGGATGAGGGTTTTGGCCTGAATGCAGAAGGGGTCAGCAGCTCCACAGGGGCCCTGAGCTCCAGAGAAGACAAGTGTAAGCTTTTGATCATTTTCTATCTCTTATGTAAATGTCCATGTCTACCTCTCTCTCCACCTCTCCTACTGGCACATGGGAACAAATATCTTGTTCTTTGTTGTATGACGTCAACCTTCATGCTGACAAGTGCCTACGCCCTTAACCTACTCATTAAGCTGTTCTACACATGTCTCTGTGGTTATAAAGACGTGCCACTGTTTATAAAAGCAAGTTTTCCGGAATTGCTTTTTGTCACTGCGTTTCTGCTAGTGTGAAATACTTTTGCATACGCATTGTGAGTGTTTTTTGTGTGAAGAGAACACTTTCTAAATTTCCAATAATGCAAGGCCGTGTTAGTTGACCCTGTGCTGTTGCCTTGGCAAAGTATAACTAATGATGTTTTACCCTTCCCACACCACCATTCCTCTGTTTTACCACTTTCTCTCACAGGTAACATTACTTCAGCAATGGTGACACCGGCAAGAGCGCGAACAACAGAGGACCTATTTGCTGCCATTCACAAGTATGCAATAACCAATACTGACACAAATTTTTTCGGCATTATAATTCTATGTGAATCTTTTATTAGCATTGCAATATTTCATGTCAATCTAAAAAACGTCTGAAGAATTAACGCAAACTGTCCTGCACCTGCGTCTCTCTGTAGCAGTGTTTTCTGGGAAGGCACACAGGTTTGAAAACCCATGTGTGGGCATGGCATTTTTGACAGGTAACACTGATTGGCTCGAGCCAATTGATAATAGTAGCAGGATAATCCCATAGTCCAGTACTTTGATGGGTGTGTATGTTTATAACTAGTTCCTGTGTGGTAAAACATGATGTTGTAGCTAGTCTCTGTGTGGTTAAACATGATGTTGTAGCTAGTCTCTGTGTGGTGAAACATGATGTTGTAGCTAGTCTCTGTGTGGTGAAACATGATGTTGTAGCTAGTCCCTGTGTGGTGAAACATGATGTTGTAGCTAGTCTCTGTGTGGTGAAACATGATGTTGTAGCTAGTCTCTGTGTAGTGAAACATGATATTGTAGCTAGTCCCTGTGTGGTGAAACATGATATTGTAGCTAGTCCCTGTGTGGTGAAACATGATATTGTAGCTAGTCCCTGTGTGGTGAAACATGATGTTGTAGCTAGTCTCTGTGTGGTGAAACATGATGTTGTAGCCAGTCCCTGTGTGGTGAATCATGATGTTGTAGCCAGTCCTTGTGTGGTGAATCATGATGTTGGAGCTAGTCTCTGTGTGGTGAAACATGATGTTGTAGCTAGTCCCTGTGTGGTGAAACATGATGTTGTAGCTAGTCCCTGTGTGGTGAAACATGATGTTGTAGCTAGTCCCTGTGTGGTGAAACATGATGTTGTAGCTAGTCCCTGTGTGGTGAATCATGATGTTGGAGCTAGTCTCTGTGTGGTGAAACATGATGTTGTAGCTAGTCCCTGTGTGGTGAAACATGATATTGTAGCTAGTCCCTGTGTGGTGAAACATGATGTTGTAGCTAGTCCCTGTGTGGTGAAACATGATGTTGTAGCTAGTCCCTGTGTGGTGAAACATGATCCTGTAGCTAGTTTCTGTGTGGTGAAACATGAGGCTGTAGCTAGTCCCTGTTTGGTGAAACATGAGGCTGTAGCTAGTCCCTGTTTGGTGAAACATGATGTTGTAGCTAGTCCCTGTGTGGTGAAACATGATGTTGTAGCTAGTCCCTGTGTGGTGAAACATGATGTTGTAGCTAGTCCCTGTGTGGTGAAACATGATGTTGTAGCTAGTCCCTGTGTGGTGAAACATGATGTTGTAGCTAGTCCCTGTGTGGTGAAACATGATGTTGTAGCTAGTCCCTGTGTGGTGAAACATGATGTTGTAGCTAGTCCCTGTGTGGTGAATCATGATGTTGGAGCTAGTCTCTGTGTGGTGAAACATGATGTTGTAGCTAGTCCCTGTGTGGTGAAACATGATATTGTAGCTAGTCCCTGTGTGGTGAAACATGATGTTGTAGCTAGTCCCTGTGTGGTGAAACATGATGTTGTAGCTAGTCCCTGTGTGGTGAAACATGATGTTGTAGCTAGTTTCTGTGTGGTGAAACATGAGGCTGTAGCTAGTCCCTGTTTGGTGAAACATGAGGCTGTAGCTAGTCCCTGTTTGGTGAAACATGATGTTGTAGCTAGTCCCTGTGTGGTGAAACATGATGTTGTAGCTAGTCCCTGTGTGGTGAAACATGAGGCTGTAGCTAGTCCCTGTTTGGTGAAACATGATGTTGTAGCTAGTCCCTGTGTGGTGAAATATGATGTTGTAGCTAGTCCCTGTGTGGTGAAACATGATATTGTAGCTAGTCCCTGTGTGGTGAAACATGATGTTGTAGCTAGTCTCTGTGTGGTGAAACATGATGTTGTAGCTAGTCCCTGTGTGGTGAAACATGATATTGTAGCTAGTTTCTGTGTGGTGAAACATGATCCTGTAGCTAGTTTCTGTGTGGTGAAACATGAGGCTGTAGCTAGTCCCTGTTTGGTGAAACATGAGGCTGTAGCTAGTCCCTGTTTGGTGAAACATGATGTTGTAGCTAGTCCCTGTGTGGTGAAACATGATGTTGTAGCTAGTCCCTGTGTGGTGAAACATGAGGCTGTAGCTAGTCCCTGTTTGGTGAAACATGATGTTGTAGCTAGTCCCTGTGTGGTGAAACATGATGTTGTAGCTAGTCCCTGTGTGGTGAAACATGATATTGTAGCTAGTCCCTGTGTGGTGAAACATGATGTTGTAGCTAGTCTCTGTGTGGTGAAACATGATGTTGTAGCTAGTCCCTGTGTGGTGAAACATGATATTGTAGCTAGTCCCTGTGTGGTGAAACATGATGTTGTAGCTAGTCTCTGTGTGGTGAAACATGATGTTGTAGCTAGTCCCTGTGTGGTGAAACATGATATTGTAGCTAGTCCCTGTGTGGTGAAACATGATGTTGTAGCTAGTCTCCGTGTGGTGAATCATGATGTTATAGCTAGTCCCTGTGTGGTGAAACATGATGTTGTAGCTAGTCTCTGTGTGGTGAATCATGATGTTATAGCTAGTCTCTGTGTGGTGAATCATGATGTTATAGCTAGTTTCTGTGTGGTGAAACATGATCCTGTAGCTAGTCCCTGTGTGGTCGTAGAAGTTCAATTAGTAATGTGATGTTATTCTCTCAATTCCCCCCTCTACCTGTATTATTCTTCCGTCTATCTCTCCCTTTCTCTGTCTCCATGTTACTCTCAGGTCAAAAAGGAAAGTTCTGGGTCGCGTGAAGTCAGCTGAGGATCCATGTTGTGTCTTCCCCATTCCCTCCTCCTCCGGTTCCTCCTTTGTAAATCCAATGACTTCTAGAGAACCTAACATTGACCCTAGAAAGCCTCTAGAGGTAATCGGTTTCAGAAAGGTGAGGAGATCAGGGGTCAATAGCAGCAGTGAAAGCTTCAAGGCTCTGCTGCTGAAGAAGGGAAGTTGCTGCGACCCTGCCGCTCGTATTTCTGCAGCCGAGAGACTCCGCAGTACAGCCCCAAGCCACCAGAGGCCGCCACAGAACCAGAGCTCACAAAGCCAGATCCAGTCAGATGCACACCTGCCGCCTGTGGTGGCCCCAAACACTCAAATACATGAGGCATCCCTACACACATCTCAGCTCTCTCCACACACACCACAGTCATCTCCACACACACCTCAGCCCTCTCCACACACACCACAGCCCTCTCCACACACACCACAGCCCTCTTTACCAAACACACATAAACCGTACGCCTCTCCACACACAGTCCTGAGGTCTGTAGAAAAGCCCCAGTACAGTCACAGACACAGGAGAAAGGCGAAGTGGTCACATGCTGAGCTTCTGTTCCCTCCCTCCTCCCTTATCTCCCCATCTCCCTGTGGCTGGCGTCCTCCTCGCTCCCCTACTCCCCCCTGCTCATCCAGCCGACGGTTCGCCTCCCGCAGCCGACTGCACAGCAGCCCAATGACTGCAATTTTGGAACGGGACGGGGAGGAGGAGGATACCGCAACAGAGAGCGAGACGTTGGCAAAGAATGTGGGATTGGCTGATGATTCCTACAAGACGTTTGGATTGGTGAACCTGACTGAGGGACAGGACAAGACGACCAATGGCAGCTTTGATTGGCTGGACAGAAGGACAGTGAAGATCAATAACATGCTGTTCTCCTCCCCTTTCGCTCTCTTTCTAGGAAGCAGTGGGTAGAGCACCAGACAGATGAACGGTCCCACCAGTATATATGCACCCATCTGGGGTTTTATGATTTCTAAAGATCAGGGATATTGTAGGAAGTCACTAACTAGCGTTTAAATAGTAATATTGTACAGAATGATTATCTTCATTGGTAGATTATTGGACAACATTAGTGTTGCTTCCTTTTTGTAAATATTTCCAGGAATTAGCTGATTTAAAAAAATTGATTTTGTGGTTTCAGTCCTCAAGGCAAAAAGTCACTTACCCTTTTATACCTTGTTAAAGTGTCTGAGAACATGATTGTGATTGTCTTGCCCGAAAATATGATTTGAAATCCACATTGGTCCTATATATGTTTAGAATCCAACTCAGCAATCCACTTTCAATCCTCATTTGGTTTAAGTATTTTTATTTTGATAAAAATGTTTGTGTATATACTGTAGTACATACTTTACTATATATCAAGTTTCCATCTATTTTCTTTTAAATAACTTCTGCTTTCTTAATAATACTGTTCCATAAAAACATGTACTCAATTTTCTTACAGTTGTTAGAGTTAGAGGAATGTTTTTTTAAGTATTTATTTGACAACTGTGAAAACAAAACAAGTTTTCCATGGTGCTAAATAGAGCTAGGGCTTAGATGCTATAGTACTGGGGTCATGGAGAAAAAAGATGTTCTATAACAGACTTGTTAAAAGAGAGGGCCAGATAAAGAGGATAGAAGGGAGACTACATTAGAAAGAAAGAGGTGGAGACTGGTTATGGGGTGGATGTAGAGACAGCTGACTGGGTCAGTGAATGGCGGAGTGTGAGGCGAAGGATATAGGAAAGTGAGAGTCAGAAAGTTAGAGAGAAAGAGTCACAGAGAGAGTCAGAGAGTGAGAGAGAAAGAGTCACAGAGAGAGTCAGAGGGTGAGAGAGAAAGAGTCACAGAGAGAGTCAGAGGGTGAGAGAGAAAGAGTCACAGAGAGAGTGAGAGAGAAAGAGTCACAGAGAGAGTCAGAGAGTGAGAGAGAAAGAGTCACAGAGAGAGTGAGAGAGAAAGAGTCATAGAGAGAGTCAGAGGGTGAGAGAGAAAGAGTCACAGAGAGAGTGAGAGAGAAAGAGTCACAGAGAGAGTCAGAGGGTGAGAGAGAAAGAGTCACAGAGAGAGTGAGAGAGAGAGAAAGAGTCACAGAGAGAGTCAGAGGGTGAGAGAGAAAGAGTCACAGAGAGAGTGAGAGAGAAAGAGTCACAGAGAGAGTCAGAGGGTGAGAGAGAAAGAGTCATAGAGAGAGTCAGAGGGTGAGAGAGAAAGAGTCACAGAGAGAGTGAGAGAGAAAGAGTCACAGAGAGAGTCAGAGGGTGAGAGAGAAAGAGTCACAGAGAGAGTGAGAGAGAAAGAGTCACAGAGAGAGTCAGAGGGTGAGAGAGAAAGAGTCACAGAGAGAGTGAGAGAGAAAGAGTCACAGAGAGAGTCAGAGGGTGAGAGAGAAAGAGTCAGAGGGTGAGAGAGAAAGAGTCACAGAGATAGTCAGAGGGTGAGAATCACAGAGAGAGTGACAGAAATCTATAGATGGAGAGCAATATATGTATAGATGGAGGTGAAAATGCCCAGAGTCAAATAAATAAAGAGCATTATTATCGAATACTGTCTACAACTGTCTGATTGGCACACACAATCACACTCACACGCACACTCACAAACACACACACATACACATACACATACACACATACATACAAACATCTACATACACACACACAACTACATACACACACTTTTTCACTCACTTAACATGTGAAAGAACATACGCACAGCCAAAATCACATTCTACATTTGTTTATCTTCAGATGTGAAGTTATTATAGTCTGACCAAATAGAAGGCTTTGTAAAGAAACACCATTATGGTGAACGTCAAGAAAATGGAAGTGTTAAGTTCCTCATTTGTTTGTTCCTCATTTTATCTCCATGTTGCTTCAGTCCCGTCGTTGATTAGTGTTCTTTTGTTCTAGCTATAGGCCTATACGTTAACCAATATCCTCCGTTTGCCTTGCACTAGTGTCCGCAATCCGTTACAGTAGGAAAGCTGAACGGACGTAACGAAAAACTGAGCTTCAAACCCAGTATGATATCTATAAACAAAGCTTTTGTAGCTTCAACGATGAGTTATTCAGGGCTAGACAGCAACATTTATCGGGAATAATCAACAACAACATCTGCACTCATGGTCAACTAGGTTACAACCCCCATGAAGCAGCTAGCACCTGAACTCTTTTAAGGTAATATATATTTTTTATGTAACCTGTATTTAACCAGGAGATGTCCCACAGCAAGCAATCTAACACAGTGGAAAAGCTTAGCTAAACAGTGTGCTGTGCAGAATTGAACCAGAATGCGGTATATTTTATGACTGACAGTGTGACATGTTGCACGCACCCACACACACACACACACAACACACACACACACACACACACACACACACACACACACACACACACACACACACACACACACACACACACACGCACGCACACACACACACACACACACACACACACACAGGAGGAACAGAAAGCAGCTGATACACACACATTACCAATATTTTATGGTCACACCCCTCTCCCAGGTTGCATCATGGGATAAAAGCAGCAAACACCTTAGCACACGCTTACAGAAAATCAAAGAGCCAAGAAAAGAATAAAGTTGGAAAAAAGGTAATAAATGACTTTAGAGAAAGACAGAAAAACACTGTTTTCCAGTGAATTACTATAGATAGCATTACAAACGTAACTTATTGGATTACATGTGTTACTGGGAACTGGATGAATTTACTTTTAGATAGATTAGGTGCTTTTGTAATGTAACCGAATACTATCAGAATGACATGTAATTATACACTACAGTATTAAATCAAATATATAATATATATCTCTCTACAGTGTGCATTATTATTCAATAAGTAAACAATTAGATTTTCTGGAATAACAAACTAAGCTTCAAAATGTTAATGCAAATTCAATTTTGGAAAGCAAGGGCTTTGCTGACATGAGGAATTTAACAAAACATTCATAAGAAAATCCCACATTTTGGGAGATCTGGCTCAAAGGTACTACTTTTACAACAAATTACTAAAAAGTAACCGAAATCCTCTTAAGAATGTCCTTAGATTTTAATTCATTTAAGCATTAGATTTTTGTGTATATATAAAAGGCCATGTACCTGTGAAGATTATAGCAGTTGTTCACCCAAATTAAGATCTAACATATCAAAAGTAACAAAAGACAACAGTTTTGAGATGACCATTTGGAACATAGATTTTATGCACCATGAAACTAGTAGATAAAGTGAATCATGCTAATCTATATAACATAGTTAAACACAGGGCATAACCACACTAGGTGGTTGCTTATTGCCCCAAACCAGGAGGGGCCCCTGACTAGCGAGACCATAATTGCAAAGAGAAGGGGGTCCCAAATCAAATTTCTTCAGGGCAAGATCCAGCCCACAATTGCAAAGAGAAAGCAAACGGTGTTTGTACTTTTGGACTCAAAAAAAGGCTTGCCTCTGTTAAGGAGGAGTTGGTGGCTTGCCAATGAGAATTTGTTCTCAATCGGCCTACCTGGATAGATAAAAGTTCATTAAAAATTAACAGTAATCATTTTATCAAAACCATGTTTGTACTTTTGGACTCATAAAAAAGGCTTGCATTTATATTAACTGTTTGGTCTACACAGGGAGGAAATAATTATTGAAATATTCATTTTGAGGGTATCATTTGATAATAGTTGATACAAAGTAACACTTCATTGTCTAAGGTACCAGTACCGGTAAACATCCCAGATAGGCTACCGGTAAACATCACAGCTTAAAGCCTGTCTGAATGGAGCATTTAGAGACCTTCTCGTAGCAAAAGCATGCATCTCAATTACTATTGGTCTGCTAATTTGAGCTATTAGATTTTTTTTAAATGTCCAAACCAGTGGTGAAACGACCAGGGTGGCAATGGGTGGCAGCTGCCTCCCTAAAAAATGATCTTGCCACCCCAGTCGTCAAAACTGTCTCATATAATATATTCATATCTCATTTTTGTGGAATTAATATATATTTCTTATCTAATCTTAAATAATCTCTATAATAACAAGTTCCAATATTTTTTGTCCCCTTGTTCCATTACATCATTATGAATATAATGACACAAAAGTAGCTAACCATATGACAATATACCAACGTTGACAATGTTGTGAAGGTGGTGCTCAAATATTTTTATTATTTTTATTTCTTGAAAAGTTCAGTTTTTGAAGATGGGTTTCCCTTCACAGAGTCGATATAGTATAAAGTAAGGAACCCCAACACTCAAAGAAGTAGCACCCTGTAATGACATCAAAGTTTATTAGCAAGACGTTACACATTTTCAGTAGCTGTATTTGTAAAAAGTAAGTGGACATAACCAACATTAGAACCTTCTGCCACCCCATGTTAAATCTACTAGAAATGCCACTGGTCTAGACAAACATCCAGAGATATCATGAGCTATCTGCCTTTTTGAATTCAGACTGAAAAGTTTGACGAGATATCTGAGATATTTGATACATTTGTGAAAAACATTGTTGCTTCTTTTATCCACAGTGCGAACATAACTGTTGATGAACAGCTATTCCCTACCAAAGCTACATGGCAAATAAACCAGATACATTTGGGATAAAGTTCATTATGTGCGGGCACTGAAAGTGTTTCCTGGAAAAGGAAAATGGTTTCTAGATTAGTAAGACTGTACAAGCCTGGTGCAATGTGTCGATATAGCACCTTATTGAATAGCAATATTAAGCCATTTCTAGATCTATTTATATATTTGTTTTTTATGGCATGACATTGAGAAGTGTTTCCCTCGATCCCCTCTTTGCATGAAAATGTGAACGTGTTGCCTGAAGCACACTCACTATTTAAAAATAACACGGAGGGATAAAGCATGCATATCTAGGAGCATTCATAAAAGGAGCTTTCTCTAAGTTTATTGAGTGCCACAAAATATTCAATAGTTCAAGGTTCTTTGCCTCCAAATTCCCCTGGAAGGATGAAGCCAGGTACAGGAACAGATAGCGTTATTGGTTGTCCAAAGCACAAAGTCAAAAGATACGCAGTAGAGCTAAAACAGTAAAACCTGAGCACACAAATATACCAATGATTCTGGCGGTATCAAAAAAATGTTTAGAAATTCGGCTAGTGTTGTCAACAACAGGCCTTAGGGTAGTTGTTCTTAATTTGTACATCATTCACACTCATCTTACACTTGATTGATTAATTAGTTCACTAATTGGTTAGGTTCTACCCTCACCTGGTTGTTTACGTCTGAACATGGAACCAATTTAAAAGAAAAAACAAAAAATCTGCATACAGTACACTGTTGGTAAGTCTCACTGTTGGTAGGTCTCACTGTTGCTATGTGTCACTGTTGGTAGGTCTCACTGTTGGTAGGTCTCACTGTTGGTAGGTCTCACTGCTGTTAGGGCACAGCAACCTGTATGGTGTTAAAATTTCCCAAGTCTATTGAAACCCATCAGAGTTTGCCCAGTGAAAGGTTATGTCTACCCTAGTGCCCTGGGAGAAGATTTCACAGCCAGAGTCTTAAGAAAAACCAAAAGGTTAGAACATATCACTCCTGTCTTAGCCTCACTCCACTGGCTTCCAGTGAAACAGAGAATTGATTTTAAAATATTACTTCTTGTTTTTAAAGCTCTGACCTTGCTCCCTCTTACGCGGTTGACATGCTGACTAAATATACTCCGGTGAGATCCCTTAGATCATGTAACAAAGCTCTTCTCACTATACCCAAAATCAATTCCAAAGTAGCTTATGGTTCTTTCAGTCACTATGGTCCTCTGCTCTGGAATGCTTTACCAGTGGAATTGAGGTCTATCACAACATTATCTTCCTTTAAAAATAGACTTAAGACTCGTTTTTTTTCACAAGCTTTTAGTTAGATACATACATATTTTATACAGACAGTATTATTTTGTATGTTTTTATTGTGTATATGTATGTATTTCTCGTTGCATTGCCGGTTTTGTCTTAAAGCACATTGAGTCTATGTAAATCATATGAAATGTGCTATACAAATAAATTTGACTTGCCTTGCCTTGCCTATAACAGCGGTAGAGTTCCTGCTCATTCTCCGGAAACTTCTGGAACCCTACCTTTCCAGAACACACAGCTACCCATCCCACAAACACACAGACCCTAAGTTTGGTTTCACATTTGCATGGTTTTGTTAAAAGTTATTTATATTATATATATACCACATCACGCACCACATCAAGCTCAGTCAGTTGAACAAATCAGTAATCTAAGGTGCTACATTGGAGTTTTAATGCGACTTTGTTAACAAGGAAGAAATAAAATCCACACATACGATAAAACAAACGACTTGATCTTGTCCATTGATTTACAACAATTGACTAGGTACCCATAGATACAAAACAAAATGCATTTCTGAATGAGTGGAGTCCTTGTTGATGGAACTAACATCCATATTTAGTGGAAAGAAAGAAAGTATGAATTCAGTACTGAAATGTTTTTCGACCAGTAAATGTGTAAATATGTATTGTTTGTTGACATCTGCAGTAAATGGTGAACACGTTTTCATTCTGTGCACTAACTTGGAAAAATGTACCAATTTAAAATCATATTTTTCTCATCGAAAGTATATTGATTTATTTCCAAAGTAATGTGCCAGTAGTTGGTGTTTATCCCTTATGTTTAATAGTTAACAGAATAATAGATAAATGTATTATTTACCAGACTCCCCTGTCCCCAGCTGTGTGTCCATGAATAGTGACCACTCTATGGGATGACCGATATACTTCAAAGAGGGAGATTTGTCTCCTGAACGAGGGTATGAACTGTTTAATGCTGTCATTACTACGTTAAACCACAGTGTTGAATGTTTCTGTTTAGCTTGATTAACTTAGAAGACAAGTGTGTCTTTATTTACATAGTCTAGATGCATGCATAAATGTATACATTTGCTTAGTTTTGCTAATGTGTTTATGTCTTTAAGTTGTTCCCCATCAAGTACTCAGTCAATTGAACAAATCAGTGATCTAAGGTGTTAGTCTGTCGTGTTAAAGTAAAATCCATGTTCAATGTCTGTTGTATTCAGGTTCCAACTGGAGAGACCAGACTCATGTGTCCATGAGGAGTGACCACTCTATGGGACGACCGATATACTTCAAAGAAGGAGATTTGTTCTCTGAACGGGAGTAAGAACTGTTTAATGCTATAAATTATTACTCTGAACCAGAGTGTTGAATGCTAGATTCTGTTCAGCAAAGAGGTCTTTTTTAACATAGTCAGTAAGAACTTAGACAGCATAGACAGGACCAACAAGGTCTTTTACGTCAGTAAATGTGTATCACAGTAGTAAGTGTTAACTTTAATTTTTACATTTTGCTTTGTAATATGGATATTGCTTATGGAAGAAAAAAAATCACAAACTTTTCACATAGCACACCACTCAATTGACCCACAAATGTTAGAGATCAAAGTTAAATTAAATCTAATAATCAAATTGTCTTTGGTATTGTGCTTTTCTGCAGGCCTGTTCAGCATTTAACATCGTCAGGGATAAAATGTGAGTGCTTTCTTTCACACATAAGCATATAAACAGTATTTTTTTCAGTCACAGTAATATTGGAATCTAATTAAAAACTTGCCTCGAGGCATACTGTATGTATATGTTCACAAACTTTAGTTTTTTTTTTCTCACAATTAATCAATGAATTAGTGTCATGCCTTGGCACGGCAGGATGAGTGTGCCAGTGAAATCCAATGCCCTCTCTGCCTCCTGTGGAGATAAGACACTTGTAATGTTTTGGTTGGAAACATTATTATGATGTTTACGACAGTGACGTACTGTGATACGACTGCCGTCATACATTGTATAGATAGATGTTGGCAGTAGCCCACGAGGAGTTATTTACCGGTACACGGCTGTAAGCATAAGTATGAGACCTGTCTGAGTATATCGCCACAGTAGAGGATCATAAATACTCCACCTACGTCTGGTCATTGCAAACACCAAACGAGAACATCACACTTAGTACTGCTTATGAAGAAGTAAGACACATCAACATTCCAGACCACGACACACGTCGTGGAGTTGACACATGTGAAGCAGTAACAAGCACAATCATCAAGGCTGCTAGAGGTTGTCTAGATACAAAAGAAGGAAAATGTCCAACAGATGAAGAACACCATAATAAAGGCGCAGAGTTTGTATTCCCCTCCCCAGCCTCAGACAAGATAACCATACATTCTCAACGCACTAAATTCTCCGAGGCTAAATGGTCCCAAGATAGGCTCTAAAGGCGGTGTGGAACTTCAAGAACTTGCAGATTTCCTTCGCAGCTGTGAGACATGCCATGTCTCAAATCAGAGGTCTCGAAGTACTCAATGACTGCAACGAGAACCAAAAAATGCTAGCTAAACTTCCAGACTGGCTGATCTTAAGATGGAACAGGATGGTCACAGAAATGGAAAAACAAAGCCACACTTTCCCAAGCTTCAGCCAGTTTGTTACATTTCTCACTCGCGAGTCGCGAGGCAAAGATGGCTTGCAACCCAATAACATCTCTCCAGGCAGTGAAAACCAG
Organism: Dallia pectoralis; assembly: GCA_029465975.1. Classification (NCBI taxonomy): domain Eukaryota; kingdom Metazoa; phylum Chordata; class Actinopteri; order Esociformes; family Umbridae; genus Dallia; species Dallia pectoralis. The sequence continues at coordinate 1,715,644 of CM055757.1, read as the reverse complement.
TGGAGGCGAGAAGATCAAGATTTTAAGGAACAGAAGCCCTGGTGCAAAGGTATTGGTGACCAGCTCAGATGAGAAAGTGGTCACCACAAGCTGGATCTTCTGTGAGAAGACAGGTCACAGCCTACAAAGGTGTTATGCATTTAGGGATGTGATGATTTCTAAAAGGACCAAGTTTGTTCAGGAGAACAAATTGTGTTAGGGCTGTCTGAAGAACGGCCATCGCTCAAGAGAATGTGAACACAGAAGTTTTGCGATACGTGTGAAAGAAAACATCCAACTTACCTCCATGATGATTGCACCAGGGAAGAAAGGATGTCAACCATGACTGATGGAACAGGTAACAACAACCAAGCAAGAGGAAGAGAGTTGGATCCCACACAAAAGGAAGCAACAAAAACATAATGTGAAGCAACATCCAATAGAATCATCCAGAATGTCAAAGACACGCATACGTCTACGATCATTCCAGTGTGGGTATCGTCCCCAAGTAATCCAGATCGGGAAGTTCTTGTGTATTCACTCCTTGATACACAGAGTGACACAACCTTCATTCTTGAAGAAACGGCAAGTGTTCTTCACACGAAGAATGAACCAGTTCAGTCAAGATCTCCACAATGGCCTCAAGGAGTACAGTTGTGTCTTGTCGAAGAATCCCATTGCCAGTGACATACACAAGATAATTCATCCCCACCACAGAGACTGCAAAGTCATGTCCTCATCTGGAACACATCGCAGATGAAATTGCGCCACAGCGAAGTTGTGATGTGGGATTACTAATTGGATACAACTGCCCCCAGGCTCTTGTCCCAAGACAAGTGGAACCTGGTGAAGAAAATCAGCCATTTGCACAAAGAACAGACTTGGGCTGGAGTCTAGTCGGCTATGGCAACCCATGTCTCGATTACGGAGACGCGATTGGATTAAGCCAGCAGGTCATCGTGAGGCAAGTAATGCCAGGGCCTCAACCCTCCGTGAACCTGTGGTGGAAATCTACTATATTAGTCTTGTTATAAACTAAGAGGAAAACAAATTTCCCTAGTATTCCTAACACCACACGTATAAATGAAATAACATTAGCCTTCATATACTGAACTCATCAAGTAACAAGGACAACGTTTTCTCCAGTTTAACACTCTACAAGTTTAATTGATAAATTGAGGAAACCATTAAGCACAAGCATAGATGGCAGGCTTTGCAGTGACAAAGGTAATTCCTAACAAGTTTAAGGATGGGGTTGAGAAAAGCCTTCACACAGTGCTGTGATCAGACTAACCTAATGAGCAGGGTATTTATTACAATGAAGTTACGCACACACATTGACACACAGAACTAGACCGTAAATCTGGAGGACAATGGCTTAATCAGATAACCCTAGGACATCGCTTTCAAGCAAAGAGAAGGACTTTATTCATTGTCAATAGTGTTGTCTGTACACAGAGAAAGATAATAATTTCAGGTCACCGGCAGGGTAATTAGAAACACCTGGTCCTTCTCAAGATCCATCTTGAGGCCGTAAGGTCCGTACCCACATATCTACTAGTCATTAAACTTACCCCGTCCTACAGAAGGCTAATTTAAAACATTCCTTAACAAACCTCACAAGCAAGATGAAATATGTCTGTAGAACACAAACTAAAGAAGTAGCCTCACTCACAGACGGCATGAAGGTTTAGGAATCAGACTTTGATGAAGCAGCTTCAGAAGAAAGCCACATTTCTCAAGAGAATCTCAGATTTCTGTCAAAAATGGAAAGAGGCATCAGGCTCAAGGACGATGGTGACTATGAAATGCTCAAGAAGGAAAGGCCCAGACTACCAGATAACACGTCTTGTGTCTAGAAAGGAAGCTAAGGCAGAATGACCAATATTACAAGGACTACAAGACCTTCATGGAGGTGGCCATAGCCTGTGGAGATGCTGAAAAGGTCCCAAAGGAAGACATCAGAAAAGCTTCAGCATGGTATTCCACATCATGGGGTATATCACCCTCAAAAGGCGGGGAAGATACGGGTCGTCTTTGACTGCTCTGCGAGATTTCAAGGGACATCCTTGAACGATCACCTCCTGACAGGGCCAGAGTTGACAAACACCTTGGTTGGAGTCTTGTGCCGGTTCCGTAGAGGTCCAGTGGTGTTCATGTGTGACATAGAACGCATGTTTTACCAGTTCCATGTGAAGGCAGAAAACCAGGATTATCTGAGATTCCTGTGGTGGGAAAATGGAAATCTTGAAGCCCAACCTTCCACCTATCAAATGAAGGTCCATTTGTTTGGTGCCAGCCTCGTCACCTGGCTGTGCCAACTATGGTCTCAAACACCTTGCTGCGGAAGGACGAGGGACGCTTCAGTGAAGACACAATCATGTTCATTCAGAGGAACTTCTACGTTGACGATGGTCCGTCAAGTGTAGGGTCCAAAGACCAAGCAATCCAGCTAGTCAAGGAAGTAAGAGAGCTCTGCAGCACGGGCAAACTTCGGCTGCACAGGTTCATTTCCAACAACAAGGGAGTTCTGGCCACAATTCCAAGGGAAGAATGTTCTGAAGCTACCAAAGATTTGGACTTAGCACCGGGAGAACTGCACATGGAAAGAGCACTCGGTGTACAGTGGTGTGTGGACTCTGACGAGTTCTTGTTCAGAGTGGTCGTCAAGGTTAATCCTCTAACCAGAAGAGGAGTTCTGGCTAGCGTTGCTTCGGTAGATGATCCACTTGGATTTGTGGCACCCTTCATCCTGGTAGGAAAGCAGATTCTACAGCAAATGTATCATGACAAGCTCAATTGGGATGACACCTTGCCTGATGACCTTCGACTTCTGTGGGAGTTATGGCTCCATGACCTGCAAACTCTGGCTAGCGTGAAGATCCAGAGACACTATGTCCCAACAAGCTTCGAGGTTCAGCGCCACGAGCTCCATCATTTCTCTGATGCTAGTGTGTCGGGCTATGGAGAATGCTCGTACCTTAGAGCAGTCAGTTCATCAAACAAGGTCCACTGTCATGGGAAAGTCAAGGGTTGCTCCGACTAAGATCACAACCATACCAAGACTTGAACTGTCGGCAGCTATGGTAGCCGTACGCGTCAGTGATATGCTCAAGAAAAAAGAAATAGACGGCCTACAAGAATTCTTCTGGACGGATTCAAAGGTTGTTCTCGGGTATATCAATAACAAAGCCAGAAGATTTCACGTGTTTGTAGCAAACCGCATTCAACGTATCAAGCAATGTACAGATTCTGCACAGTGGAGGTATCAGGCTTCAGGTGAGAATCCAGCAGATCACGCCTGATGAGGTCTCAGAGCAGATCAACTTGTATCTTCAAACTGGTTCACAGGCCCAGACTTTCTGTGGCAGAAAGAGCTACCAATTGAAGCCCTCACGGTGGGAGAGATCTCAAGTAGTGACGTGGAACTCAGGTTCATTACACCAGGCAAAAGAAGTTAGGTCTCTGTTTGATCGTCTACACAAGTTTTCAGAGTGGTCCAGAGTAACAAAGACTATTGCCAGACTCAAGCGCTGCGCAAGGGAAGCCAAAGGCCACAAGCCAAGGTCCAGTCAGGCAACTAGTTTAGAGGAAAGAAGGGAAGCAGAGTTTACTGTGATCAAGATGGTTCAAGTGGCATCTCTCTCTCTCAAGAATTGAAGCACCTACAGCATTATGAGGAGATAAGACCCAAAGACAAGGCCAACAAGTTATCCAAGTTAAGTCAATTTCTGGATGATCAAGGTATACTCAGGGTTGGAGGCCACTTAACTCATGCTGCCCTACATCCGCATTTGAAGCATCCAGCAATCCTCCCAAGGAGATGAGACATTCATGTGTCGGCTCTAATCATCAAGCACTATCATGAAAAAATACACCATCAAGGCAGAGGAATGAATGAACTCTGGTCCAAGATGCGATCAAAGGACAAACTTCATCGGTGCAAGGCATGAGTTCTTTGAGGAACTGAAGGAACTGGGTTGTGAGTTCCTCATGAATACCCCAGCTTCAAGTCATATGGGTGGCGTATGGGAAAGACAAATTCACACCATCAGGAGTGTCTTGACGTCCATTCTGGAACATGCAGACCAGCAGCTTGATTGCGCTTCTCTACGAACATTTCTATACGAAGCCATGGTTGTGGTAAATAGCAGACCTTTGACTACTGATCAGCTAGCTGATTCATCTAGCCCAGAGCCCTTCACGCCAAACAATATTTTAACCATGAAGTCCACAATCTTTGCCCCGCCGCCTGGGAAGTTCGTGAAGAAGGACATTTACCTCCGCAAGAGATGGGGTTGAATCCAATTCTTAACAAATAACTTTTGTACACAGTGGAAGAAGGAGTATCTCCTTAATCTCCAACAAAGACAGAAATGGACTACGAATCGCAGAAATGCAAAGGTTAATGATGTGGTAATTTTACAAGACGATGCTGCTCCACGAAACCAATGGAAGTTGGCAAAGGTCATCAAAGTGTACCCAGGAAAGGATGGAAGAGTTAGAAAACTCATGTTGCTTATCAGCGACTCAACTTTGGACGAAAGGGGAAAGTGCATCTCCAAAGACCTATACAGAAATCTTGAGAGACCTATGCATCTTGAGAGACCTATACAGAAAACTGTAACACTGTTGGAAGCATAATAAGAGTTCAGTATTGCACACACCGCATGGCCTTTTCCCATTAAAATAGTTCCCAGCATACTGTTAATATATTTACTTAACTAGTTTGTAAAATCATTGGTGATTTGGTGGGAGTGTAGCTGTCACCTGTTCCGTTTGTCGGTGTAAAGTGTATTTTGTATTGTTGGTTAATATTGTTGAGGCGGAACTGATTTCTGCCGTTTGCGGTAGTGCACGGAAACCTTGATTTGTGGGCTCATGAGAAGAGCGCAAGTTCTGTGACTTGGCTAACGTCAAGTAACAGCGACAGATGTTATGGCAAGAAAGTTCTGAGAGAAATTACAGCTTAATTACGAATAGTTCAGAAGACATACGCAGTTTTAGCCCCTCTTGGGTAGTGGTCAGCCTACGAAGTATGTTTAAGTTAATTGTTTATGTAATAATCCTGTTAGTTTGCTATGTCATTAAGTGTACTTAATTGATAGATTTCTAGATTTCATGTTTACAATTCGTTGTTGTGTTCGTCCTTTTCTTTGTTCTCACGGGTTGGTAAATCACAATAAACCCAGTATTTGACAACGATCTCGTGCCTCATGCCCATTACTGGAGGGAGCTACAGTTCTTCTGAACCTTTTCAGGTCTCTAGAACCTGGCTGAGAAGTCTTTAGAACTTCCAGGTTTAAGAACTTTATTCAAAAGCTCTTTACGCATGCAGCGCAACAGTTTAACCATGTTTAGTTTTGACTCTGGGTTTTACTAGCTGTCCTGAGTACAATGCCTGCTTGGTTTATAATCTTCAAACATATCAGAAATGTATTCAGGGCCAAGACTGTTCAGAGATTTATAGACTACTAGCAAAATCTATTCTGTAACAGACTGGAAGCCAGTGTTCAATATAGATGCATCCAGTGTTCTCTTTTTTCTTTCTTTTTTTGGAGGCTTAATGGCAGCTGTTTTTTCCCTAATTGTTAAGAGCTATTAACTTTTTGATGCGGATCCATTGTTATGGAGCTAAAATTATATATTTTTTAAAGTCTGATGGTAGTGTGTCAAGACAGCATGTGGCAGGCTGGCAGCTTTAAGATGTCCAACTGTTTTTTCTAGGGTTTTTGGGTCAATTCTATCAGATTTTGACATAGCAGACAAGCTATTTCTTGGTGGTTGTGGTGGCAAAAAATAGTTATGATGGTCGGCCTAATACTTTGGATTCTTTCACTTAAGAAACTAGCAAATGCATTATATTTTGCACTGGACAAACGTTCAGGTGCTATCTGCTTGTGAGGTTGGTGAGCCTGTCAACTATGGCAAACAGAGTGCGGGTATTGTTGATGTTCTTGTTGATCATTCCTGATAAATGTTGCTGTCTAGCCCTGCGTAACTCAAGGCTGAATCTACAAAGGTTTTGTTTTTAGATGTCATAGTTGACTTGAAGTTTTTCTCCACTTACGTTCAGCTTTCCTACATTCCTTTTAAGGGTGTTAACCATTATGGTGCTTCTCCAAGGAGTTTTTTTTATTTGAGTTCTCTTCACCCTTACCGGTGCGACACGATTCATGACATTGAATATTTTTCCATTTAAATTATCCAGGAGTTCGTCAACTGACTCTGCACTTATTGTTGGTGAAGCAGCTATAGCCTCCACAAATTGAGCATTGGTCCTCTCATTAATGTACCTTTTCTTAACAGAAACTGAGTGTACTTGAACATCCGGGGTAATCAATACTTCAAAAAATATGCAGAAATAATCAGACAGGGCCAAGTCTTTAACCATGACAGAGGAAAGAGTGAGACCTCTAGAGATAACTGTTGGAGCTATTTCCTTGTTTCGTAATTAAGTTAATAATTAAATCACTTTATTTAGTTTCTCTTTAGATAATTTGCATGATTATTTTATTCATTTAATATACAGAATGTCGATGTTATGTTTTGGTTAATTTTAGCATTTTGTTGGGACTTTTACTTTGATAGTATTGAGCACCTGTTTCGTATCTATATAATGACGGTTACAATTAGGACAGGTAGGCATTGGGAAAGGTTGTTGGGTTTTTACCAGGGAAAGAGAGGCTGCCAATACTAGTGTCAGCTTGCTCAAATGGGAAATAAACGGCATGGACATTGGACTTATTTTTCCCTGCTTAAGATTCAATCTTTAAGTGCCCCAGTGGCTGTTTGATTCGATTTGGTTTATTTGTTTTGGCCTCGGGTGTGAGTATACACTCATGTTGAGTGAGTTCAAAGGTATCACGTAGTGCAAAAAGTTGTTTGGCATTATTGTCCGTATCATTATCTTTGTGGATGTTAAAGTCCCCTGTTACAATAAAGAAACTGTAATCAACAGATATAACAGAGTGTAGTTGAGCAAAGTCATCAATAAATGTTGCAGAGTATCTCGGAGGTCACTAAATGGTTAAAAACTAAATTTTGGGAGCATGCTTCAATGTGAAACAGAGGTATTCAAGGTAATATAGTTTCCAAGTGCAATTTCTTTGCACTGGAATGTGTCTTTAAATAGAGCAGCAACTCCTTCTCCTTTCTTAGAATTTCGACATGTATTCATTTAACCAACATTTTCATATATAACCAACAGATTTGACTGTTTTACTTCGTAAGTGGCTTTCAGTTGAATCCTTCTTTTTCTAATTAACACAGGAATTGAGATACTGGGTCCTAGCATTTTCTGAGGACGCATATGTGCAACATGTGGATGGCCCCTAAAGACTATCTGAAAGTGGTTGGTCAATGCACAAAAAAGCTATTGAGATATGCAAGTTAAAAATGTCTATTAAAAGTTTGCAAACTTTTATTTTGAAAAACCAAAGGCTGTGCAACATATGTATGGCCTCTGTATATAATCTAAAAGTGGTTTGAGGTTAAAATGTCACTCCACAAAAAAGCTATTGAGATATTCAGGTTGAAAATGTATATTAAAAACTTTAAAACTTTTATTTTGAAAAACCAAAGGCTGTGCAACATGTGGGTGGCCCCTCCAGACTATGTGAAAGTAGGTTGAGGTTAATAAGTCATTGCACAAACAAGCTATTGAGATATGCAGGCTTAAAATGTATATTAAACGGTTTTAAACTTTTATTTTGAAAAACCAAAGGCTGTGCAACATGTGGGTGGCCCCTGCAGACTATGTGAAAGTGGTTTGAGGTTAATAGGTCACTGCACAAAAAAGCTATTGAGATTTCCAGCATTTAAATGTATTTTAAAAACTTAAAACGTTTTATTTTGAAAAACCAAAGCCTGTGCAACATGTGAAAGATCTTTAGACAATAAAGTAAATTGAGGTTTCCAAGTGATTTCACAGATGTTTACAGTTTTTAAATGTTTATTAAACATCTCTTACACTATTTCTTGACAAAACAAAGCTGTGCAAAATGTGGGTGTACTCTATAAAACAATCTGACAGTGATTTGAAGTTTCAAGGCCAAATGGTTAAACAGCTATAGAATTAACAACGTTGGGACTTGTACTTTATTGACGCTCCCTAACTATAAGCTGACGGAGGCTTCTGTCGGTCGATCACCATGGTGTAGTGTGGAAAACCGGACCTGATATCGGGCTCCAAACATCCGTTGAATATCCAATATCCAACCAACTTTACCTCAGTGATCCGAAGCACATCACACCGTATTGTGTGCTCTGTGGAGATAAAGGACAAGGTTGTGCTTTCGTTTTAAACAGGGGGGGAGGAGTGGGACATATATATGTGTGGTGGTGAAGGGGAGGGGATGTGATAGAGGGAGGGAAGAGTGGCAGAGGCAGGGGCGAAAATCTGTTGTCAACTTTGGGGGGGACAATTATATAGCATTTTCTCAGAAGCAATTCCTGAGGGGGGACACCCTTATTACTGCTATAACTGTAAACGGATAGCCTACATTGTAAAATGTTAAATGTATATATTGTAACGTTTCATGTCTGTGCTGTATGTATGTTCTGGCCTGTATTTTCCTGCTACCCGGTCACTAATACGAAATGCCCTTTTCTTTTCTGTCCTGTGTAACTGTTTACACCTGTTGGTATTTGTGCTCGTTATGTCTGTATATAGTCTCCCTGGTTTCTCTGTTGGTCGGGCATTGTTAATCTTAAATGAATACATAAAAAATCTAAATATGTAATATAGATAGATTTACAGAAAAAAATAAGCTAAACCTTTTTACAGGAGTTAACACAGATTCATTTGTAACTTGTTCACATACTCTCCCGAGCAAATCAGCCACATTGTTCCCAGATGAATATTAACACTATACAATGTACTAAATATATTTAAAGTTACAACATTAAATATAATCGAAAACATTTTAACTTTGTACTGTAGTGACACCTTTTCTCAGCAAGGCTTAATGTAACTGAGAAGAGCGCGACTCCCCTTAATCGCGCCCTAATGTTCACCAGACAACATTAACATTGCCTGTGGATCAAACCATTGTGGGACCTAGGGCAGGGTTCGCAATCTTTTGAAACTAAAAAAGCACAATAGTGTCCATAATCAGCAAAGCGCATTCATTGCGTATTATTGATAATATTGAAATTACACAGTTATGTTGACAGTGATTTATTGTGGGGGGGGGACATATCATATTTCTCCTAGGATTGGGGGGTCGTGTCCCCCCTGTCCCCCCCCCGGGATTTCCGCCCCTGGGCAGAGGGTGACGAAAGGGGAGACGATTGCGCCCCAGCTCGAGACAAGGACAACTTCTGTAAGCAGTGAGTTTTTTGGGTTAGAGTCAGTTGAGGGTGGATGCTTATTTCATAGTACAAATTATGTATAAGCAACCACGTTGTTCAGTTCCTATTGGTTATATAAATGTACTAAAAACGAAAACGAAACCTAGTACATCTCGTTAGTTGGCATTTGGAGACGAAACAACACACCCGAAACGAAAAAAACAAGAAAGTGAGTTTTTCAGAACCCTTTACGTAACATATTTTAAATATACAAACACCGTATGAAGTGTAACATAATAACTTATTCGTTTAATGGCATACCTATTTTTTCTCGTTTACGTGTTATCTTAGGCTACAGCTGTTGTGCAATAGGAGTATGACCCGCCATTATAATCTAAATTAAAAGTGAAAGCTAGACTGTGTTCGGATTTAGGCCAAGCTTCACAAAACGCTGATGCCTAGTTCACATGTCATTTTGCGACGAATGTTATTAATAAAATTTTTTCTTCTCAAAATTATAAATGAATTATCGTTTTCATATTGCAGGAGACATTTAGGACGACGTTACAGTCAGTCTGCGCATTACCAAAGCTCCTCGCTAGGGGGCGTCGACCTATAAACATCACCTATAAACCTCAAACCAATGTTAAACTGATCAGTTGGTGCACACTAATATTGGCATTAATATAAGTTCTATAAACGCATATTAAAACACAGTGTTTAGAATTTCAAAAACTGTCTGATTACACGACATGGATGCTTCAAATCAATGATGAAAGCTATTCCATGTGAAAAATTGTCGAGAAACCGAAGATCTTGTACAACAATGTGTACTACTGGCTTCACAGGACAGCACAAAATGGCTATATCCAGATTGGAAGGTGGACTGGGAGAACAAATACGCAGGTCTTCAACTGGATGCTCCATTTTCTAGTACACACAGCCAAGAACAATCAACAAACAATAATAACATAGAAAGATCTTAAGTGGGGAACAGCTTCATAGTAGAGGATGGTAAAAGATTCTGCTGATGATCTTTTACAGGGCAAATCTGGAAAATAGTCATATAGCTCATATAGATCATTTTCCATTTTGATTCAGCAGCTCTAGAGGCCAGATCTGATGTTCAACAAATTCTCCAAGCAAGTTCTCAAATAATGTTTTCCAAATATCAGATTCTGGCAGCAAGTGATGGTAAACAGTGTGTACTGTGTCCAGTCCATTTGCATGTTGTGAACATAAACATCAGACATTCAGTCTGAAATCTGTGCCTCAAAAACCATCAAGTTTGTGCAAACGGTTGTCACTGTTTCCAAAAGCTTTGTTGAGAACAGAAAACAAAGTTTCTAATTTGTTTTTTTATTCTTAATGCTTTCTTCTGCATGTTTACTTTGTGCAGGCTACTGAAACAGAAATCCACTGCTTCAAAAATGAGTGGCTCTGAGGACAGAGAGGAAGGGACCACTTCCTCAGAAAGGAAGAGACACAGGTAATATTATAGGACCTTATTCATCTCACATCTGGAACTGGAACCCACCATTGGTTGGTCTCCATGTTGCTTGGTCTCCATGTCGGTAGGTCTTTATTGAAGAGTATAGAAGTAACAAGAAGCGAAACTCAATAGAACGTTCCATTGCAACAAACACACCCATGCCAGAGCTGCAGCTTCGCCATCTTGGACTGAACGCAGCACAACTGTCATAGAATTGAACGATTCCAGTTCCAATTCAAAAGCGGTTAAGAAAAAATAGTTTCTAGTTTTTAATATCTCTATAGCCTAAACTAACATATGTTGAATAATGCACAACAAAATAATGATTATGTATCCATTTATAATTAAAATAGACTTAACCCAAATAACAACAACCCATGTGTCTCATAAAATTATTGACAAGTTCCTTGAAAAAGCCAAAGCACAATGAACATTGAGTAGATGAAAGGGACAACACATTAGTCAATATTTAATAGTAATAAAAGATCATCACGAAATTATCACTAATACAATTGGTAAGTATTTTATCCGTTCTATGTTTAGTTTATTTATAATTTAATTATTCTAAACTGATAAGAACTTTGTATAACATATTATATTTGCTACAAATAAAGAGTTAATATACATATTTACAGATGACATAGCTTTAACAAAGTTTGGTTGCACTTCTGTTTGGGCTGTGAGAGTTGTCGATTTTGGGTCCGTAATATATGATGGATTCTAACTCTATTGAATAATTTCACCATGTAAACAAGAGTGTTTTTGTACTTTTCCTTGTGACACACAACTTCCCTGCACTCACTGTGGTACACCTCCATGCCGCTATATGAAAGCTTCCTTCCCAGACCAACTGTGTGGATGACTGACCTGATTTTTCTCCTAAAGTTCGACTCCAGGACTATAAGAAAATCAACCAGTTCAGTGCTGGGCACCGTTTCTATTCAGTCCAAAATGGCTGAATCGCTACAGCAGCGCCATATAGCGATTGTTGTCAAAACTGCAACAGAGTTTCGCCTCTTGTTACTTCTATACTCTTTGTCTTTATAATAATAGGTCTCCCTAATAGAAGTTCTTACTGTTGGTAGGTCTCCATGTCGGTTGGTCTTTATAATGATAGGTCTCCCTAATAGCAGGTCTTACTGTTGGTAGGTCTCACTGTTGCTAGATCTCTTTTCATGCCCCATCACAAACCCACATATTCTAGGCGTTAAGTGAGGGGTTAACATTTGCCTGGTTGTGTTACAGGTTCTCATGTGTTTTTAGGTGTTCCACAAGTGCTATGTCAATTGAACAAATCAGTGATCTACGGTGTTAGTCTGTCGTGTTAAAGTCAAATCCATGTCCAATGACTGTTGTATTCAGGTTCCAACAGGAGAGACCAGACTCCCCTGTCCCCAGCTGTGTGTCCATGAAGAGTGAACACTCTATGGGACGACCGATATACTTCAAAGAGGGAGATTTGTCTCCTGAACGAGGGTATGAACTGTTTAATGCAATCATTTAGTCTGAAATCTGTGCCTCAAAAACCATCAAGTTTGTGCAAATGGTTGTCACTGTATCCAAAAGCTTTGAGGTGAGAACGGAAAACAAAGTTTCTAAAGTTCCATAGTGTGGTAATTACACAACAACATACCTAGTTGTAGTAGACATGGGTTAATGTTTTAATGCTTTCTTCTGCATGTTTACTTTGTGCAGGCTACTGAAACAGGAATCCACTATTTCAAAAATGAGTGGCTCTGAGGACAGAGAGGAAGGGACCAATGCCTCAGAAAGGAAGAGACACAGGTAATATTATAAGACCTTTTTCATCTCGCATCTGGAACTGGAACCCACCATTGGTTGGTCTCCATGTCGGTAGGTCTTTATCGAACAGTATAGAAGTAACAAGAGGCGAAACTCAATAGAACGTTCCATTGCAACAAACACACCCATGCCAGAGCTGCAGCTTCGCCATCTTGGACTGAACGCAACACAAATGTCATAGAATTGAACGATTCCAGTTCCAATTCAAAAGCGGTTAAGGAAACATAGTTTCTAGTTTTTAATATCTCTATGGCCTAAACTAACATTTGTTGAATAATGCACAACAAAATAATGATTATGTATCCATTTATAACTAAAACAGACTTAACCCAAATAACAACAACCCATGTGTCTCATAAAATTATTGACAAGTTCCTTGAAAAAGCCAAAGCACAATGAACATTGAGTAGATGAAAGGGACAACACATTAGTCAATATTTAATAGTAATAAAAGATCATCACGAAATTATCACTAATACAATTGGTAAGTATTTTAGCTGTTCTTTGTTTAGTTTATTTATAATTTAATTCATCTAAACTGATAAGAACTGTGTATAACACATATTACATTTGCTACTAATAAAGAGTTAATATACATATTTACAGATGACATAGCTTTAACAAAATTCTGTTGCACTTCTGTTTGGGCTGTGAGAGTTGTCGATTTTGGGTCCGTAATATATGATGGATTCTGACTCTATTGAATAATTTCACCATGCATACAAGAGTGTTTTTGTACTTTTCCTTGTGACACACAACTTCCCTGCACTCACTGTGGCACACCTCCATGCCGCTATATGAAAGCTTCCTTCCCAGACCAACTGTGTGGATGACTGACCTGATTTTTCTCCTAAAGTTCGACTCCAGGACTATAAGAAAATCAACCAGTTCAGTGCTGGGCACCGTTTCTATTCAGTCCAAAATGGCTGAATCGCTACAGCAGCGCCATCTAGCGATTGTTGTCAAAACTGCAACAGAGTTTCGCCTCTTGTTACTTCTGTACTCTTTGTCTTTATAATAATAGGTCTCCCTAATAGTAGTTTTTACTGTTGGTAGGTCTCCATGTCGGTTGGTCTATATAATGATAGGTCTCCCTAATAGTAGGTATTACTGTTGGTAGGTCTCACTGTTGCTAGATCTCTTTTCATGCCCCATCACAAACCCACATATTCTAGGCGTTAGGGTTAACATTTGCCTGGTTGTGTTACAGGTTCTCATGTGTTTTTAGGTGTTCCACAAGTGCTATGTCAATTGAAGAAATCGGTGATCTACGGTGTTAGTCTGTCGTGTTAAAGTCAAATCCATGTCCAATGACTGTTGTATTCAGGTTCCAACAGGAGAGACCAGACTCCCCTGTCCCCAGCTGTGTGTCCATGAAGAGTGAACACTCTATGGGACGACCGATATACTTCAAAGAGGGAGATTTGTCTCCTGAACGAGGGTATGAACTGTTTAATGCAATCATTTAGTCTGAAATCTGTGCCTCAAAAACCATCAAGTTTGTGCAAATGGTTGTCACTGTATCCAAAAGCTTTGAGGTGAGAACGGAAAACAAAGTTTCTAAAGTTCCATAGTGTGGTAATTACACAACAACATACCTAGTTGTAGTAGACATGGGTTAATGTTTTAATGCTTTCTTCTGCATGTTTACTTTGTGCAGGCTACTGAAACAGGAATCCACTATTTCAAAAATGAGTGGCTCTGAGGACAGAGAGGAAGGGACCAATGCCTCAGAAAGGAAGAGACACAGGTAATATTATAAGACCTTTTTCATCTCGCATCTGGAACTGGAACCCACCATTGGTTGGTCTCCATGTCGGTAGGTCTTTATCGAACAGTATAGAAGTAACAAGAGGCGAAACTCAATAGAACGTTCCATTGCAACAAACACACCCATGCCAGAGCTGCAGCTTCGCCATCTTGGACTGAACGCAACACAAATGTCATAGAATTGAACGATTCCAGTTCCAATTCAAAAGCGGTTAAGGAAACATAGTTTCTAGTTTTTAATATCTCTATGGCCTAAACTAACATTTGTTGAATAATGCACAACAAAATAATGATTATGTATCCATTTATAACTAAAACAGACTTAACCCAAATAACAACAACCCATGTGTCTCATAAAATTATTGACAAGTTCCTTGAAAAAGCCAAAGCACAATGAACATTGAGTAGATGAAAGGGACAACACATTAGTCAATATTTAATAGTAATAAAAGATCATCACGAAATTATCACTAATACAATTGGTAAGTATTTTAGCTGTTCTTTGTTTAGTTTATTTATAATTTAATTCATCTAAACTGATAAGAACTGTGTATAACACATATTACATTTGCTACTAATAAAGAGTTAATATACATATTTACAGATGACATAGCTTTAACAAAATTCTGTTGCACTTCTGTTTGGGCTGTGAGAGTTGTCGATTTTGGGTCCGTAATATATGATGGATTCTGACTCTATTGAATAATTTCACCATGCATACAAGAGTGTTTTTGTACTTTTCCTTGTGACACACAACTTCCCTGCACTCACTGTGGCACACCTCCATGCCGCTATATGAAAGCTTCCTTCCCAGACCAACTGTGTGGATGACTGACCTGATTTTTCTCCTAAAGTTCGACTCCAGGACTATAAGAAAATCAACCAGTTCAGTGCTGGGCACCGTTTCTATTCAGTCCAAAATGGCTGAATCGCTACAGCAGCGCCATCTAGCGATTGTTGTCAAAACTGCAACAGAGTTTCGCCTCTTGTTACTTCTGTACTCTTTGTCTTTATAATAATAGGTCTCCCTAATAGTAGTTTTTACTGTTGGTAGGTCTCCATGTCGGTTGGTCTATATAATGATAGGTCTCCCTAATAGTAGGTATTACTGTTGGTAGGTCTCACTGTTGCTAGATCTCTTTTCATGCCCCATCACAAACCCACATATTCTAGGCGTTAGGGTTAACATTTGCCTGGTTGTGTTACAGGTTCTCATGTGTTTTTAGGTGTTCCACAAGTGCTATGTCAATTGAAGAAATCGGTGATCTACGGTGTTAGTCTGTCGTGTTAAAGTCAAATCCATGTCCAATGACTGTTGTATTCAGGTTCCAACAGGAGAGACCAGACTCCCCTGTCCCCAGCTGTGTGTCCATGAAGAGTGAACACTCTATGGGACGACCGATATACTTCAAAGAGGGAGATTTGTCTCCTGAACGAGGGTATGAACTGTTTAATGCAATCATTTAGTCTGAAATCTGTGCCTCAAACCATCAAGTTTGTGCAAACGGTTGTCACTATTTCCAAAAGCTTTGTGGTGAGAACGGAAAACAAAGTTTCTAAAGTTCCATAGTGTGGTAATTACACAACAACATACCTAGTTGTAGTAGACATGGGTTAATTTTTTAATGCTTTCTTCTGCATGTTTACTTTGTGCAGGCTACTGAAACAGGAATCCACTGCTTCAAAAATGAGTGGCTCTGAGGACAGAGAGGAAGGGACCACTGCCTCAGAAAGGAAGAGACACAGGTAATATTATAGGACCTTATTCATCTCACATCTGGAACTGGAACCCACCGTTCGTTGGTCTCCATGTTGGTTGGTCTCCATGTTGATTGGTCTCCATAATAGTAGGTCTTACTGTTGGTAGGTCTCCATGTTGGTAGGTCTTCATTACGGCCTGTCTCCCTAATTGTAGGTCTTACTGTTGGTAGGTCTCCATGTCGGTAGGTCTTCCTAATGGTCTGTCTCCGTAATAGTAGGTCTTACTGTTGGTAGGTCTCCATGTGGGTAGGTCTTCCTAATGGGTCACTAATTCCTAATTAGGTTACTAATTGGTTAGGTTCTTCTCATCCCTGGTTGTTTACATCTGAACATGGAACCAATTTAAAAGAAAAAACAAAAACCTGCACACACTAGGCCCTCCATGGAATTAATTTGACACCTCTGATCTAGGACTTTTTTCATCTCACATCTGGAACTATCAACTCACTGTTGCTATGTGTCACTGTTGGTAGGACTCACTGTTGGTAGGACTCACTGTTGGTAGGACTCACTGTTGGTAGGTCTCACTGTTGCTAGGTCTCACTGTTGCTAGGTCTCACTGTTGCTAGGTCTCACTGTTGCTAGGTCTCACTGTTGCTAGGTCTCACTGTTGCTAGGTCTCACTGTTGCTAGGTCTCACTGTTGCTAGGTCTCACTGTTGCTAGGTCTCACTGTTGCTAGGTCTCACTGTTGGTAGGTCTCACTGTTGGTAGGTCTCACTGTTGCTAGGTCTCACTGTTGCTAGGTCTCACTGTTGGTAGGACTCACTGTTGGTAGGTCTCACTGTTGCTAGGTCTCACTGTTGCTAGGTCTCACTGTTGCTAGGTCTCACTGTTGCTAGGTCTTACTGTTGCTAGGTCTCACTGTTGCTAGGTCTCACTGTTGCTAGGTCTCACTGTTGCTAGGTCTCACTGTTGCTAGGTCTCACTGTTGCTAGGTCTCACTGTTGCTAGGTCTCACTGTTGCTAGGTCTCACTGTTGCTAGGTCTCACTGTTGCTAGGTCTCACTGTTGCTAGGTCTCACTGTTGCTAGGTCTCACTGTTGCTAGGTCTCACTGTTGCTAGGTCTCACTGTTGCTAGGTCTCACTGTTGGTAAGTCTCACTGTTGGTAAGTCTCACTGTTGGTAAGTCTCACTGTTGGTAGGTCTCTTGGAAAAATTAACTCAGAAAATCACCTTTTGCTCATCCAAAGTATAGTCGTTTATTTCCATGCAATGTCTATCTCTTATGTATATTAGTTGTAGATAACTGATGTCACATTACTATTACTTGATCAGGTTCCAACAAGAGAGACCAGACTCCCCTGTCCCCAGCTGTGTGTCCATGAAGAGTGACCACTCTATGGGACGACCGATATACTTCAAAGAGGGAGATTTGTCTCCTGAACGAGGGTATGAACTGTTTAATTGTATCATTACTACGTTAAACCACAGCTTGAATGCTATTTTCTGTTCATCTTGATTAACAAAGACAGCAGAGTTGTGTCTTTTTTACCATAATCAATATTAATGTTTACATTTGCTTAGTTTGGTGAAATATTATTTTGTTTCCTCATCAAGTGTTCAGTTAATTGAACAAATCTGTGATCTTAGATCTGTCTCTGTCGTGTTATAGCAAAAGCCATGTTAATTACTCTTATAGGACTTAGACAGTATAGAAGGACCAACAAGGTGTTTTACTTCAGTGAACGTGTATCACAGTAGTAAATCACAGTTGTTGTGTCAACTTGAACGTGTATCACAGTAGTAAGTTTAAACTGGAACGTGTATCACAGTAGTAAGTTTAAACTAGAACGTGTATCACAGTAGTAAGTTTAAACTGGAACGTGTATCACAGTAGTAAGTTTAAACTGGAACGTGTATCACAGTAGTAAGTTTAAACTGGAACGTGTATCACAGTAGTAAGTTTAAACTGGAACGTGTATCACAGTAGTAAGTTTAAACTGGAACGTGTATCACAGTAGTAAGTTTAAACTGGAACGTGTATCACAGTAGTAAGTTTAAACTGGAACGTGTATCACAGTAGTAAGTTTAAACTGGAACGTGTATCGCAGTAGTAAGTTTAAACTGGAACGTGTATCGCAGTAGTAAGTTTAAACTGGAACTTGTACCGCAGTAGTAAGTTTAAACTGGAACGTGTATCACAGTAGTAAGTGTAAACTAGAACGTGTATCACAGTAGTAAGTGTAAACTAGAACGTGTATCACGAAAGTAAGCGTAACCTCAATTTATTTTCACTTGTTGGCCCCAATATTGATAATTGTGATAATGATATTGTTTATGGAAAACATTTTGCACAAACATTCAACCAGCATAATGCTCAATTGACCTACAAATTAAAGAGATGATAGAAAGAGTGTTTAATTAAATCAATCAAATTTCTGACTGGTAATGTTTTTTTCTGCAGGCGTTTTCAGCATGTGAAATCAGCACAGATAAAACGTGAGTGTTTTCTTTCCCACATAAGCAGATAATTGTATCGATTTAAATTTAATTCACAGTATATTTTGATCTATTTCAAAACTTGCCTCGAGGCTTTAGGTGCTATATGTGATGCTGTGGTCACATGATTTTGTGTTTGTTTTCAGTAATTTACTAAAACTTGTGTGATGAACAATACACAACAAAACCATTTTCACATATACACAGCAGTCACCTCCCCCTTATAGCCAGATACATTAATTTTAGAGGCAGTAGTGCCCTCCTTATAGCCAGATACATTCATTTTAGAGGCGGTAGTGCCCTCTCTCCCCCTTATAGCCAGATATATTCATTTGAGAGGCAGTAGTGCTCTCCTTATAGCCAGATACATTCATTTTAGAGGCGGTAGTGCCCTCTCTCCCCCTTATAGCCAGATACATTCATGTAAGAGGCAGTAGTGCCCTCCTTATAGCCAGATACATTCATTTTAGAGGCGGTAGTGCCCTCTCTCCCCCTTATAGCCAGATACATTCATTTTAGAGGCGGTAGTGCCCTCCTTATAGCCAGATACTTTCATTTTAGAGGCGGTAGTGCCCTCTCTCCCCCTTATGGCCAGATACATTCATTTTCATTTTAGAGGCAGTAGTGCCTACTTTCCTTGTAGCCAGATACATTCATTTTAGAGGCGGTAGTGCCCTCTCTCCCCTTATGGCCAGATACATTCATTTTAGAGGCAGTAGTGCCCTCCTTATAGCCAGATACATTCATTTTAGAGGCGGTAGTGCCCTCTCTCCCCCTTATGGCCAGATACATTCATTTTAGAGGCAGTAGTGCCCTCCTTGTAGCCAGATACATTCATTTTAGAGGCGGTAGTGCCCTCTCTCCCCCTTATGGCCAGATACATTCATTTTAGAGGCAGTAGTGCCCTCCTTATAGCCAGATACATTCATTTTAGAGGCGGTAGTGCCCTCTCTCCCCCTTATAGCCAGATACATTCATTTTAGAGGCAGTAGTGCTCTCCTTATAGCCAGATACATTCATTTTAGAGGCGGTAGTGCCCTCTCTCCCCCTTATAGCCAGATACATTCATTTTAGAGGCGGTAGTGCCCTCCTTATAGCCAGATACTTTCATTTTAGAGGCGGTAGTGCCCTCTCTCCCCCTTATGGCCAGATACATTCATTTTAGAGGCAGTAGTGCCCTCCTTGTAGCCAGATACATTCATTTTAGAGGCGGTAGTGCCCTCTCTCCCCCTTATGGCCAGATACATTCATTTTAGAGGCAGTAGTGCCCTCCTTATAGCCAGATACATTCATTTTAGAGGCGGTAGTGCCCTCTCTCCCCCTTATAGCCAGATACATTCATTTTAGAGGCAGTAGTGCTCTCCTTATAGCCAGATACATTCATTTTAGAGTCGGTAGTGCCCTCTCTCCCCCTTATAGCCAGATACATTCATGTAAGAGTCAGTAGTGCCCTCCTTATAGCCAGATACATTCATTTTAGAGGCGGTAGTGCCCTCTCTCCCCCTTATAGCCAGATACATTCATTTTAGAGGCGGTAGTGCCCTCCTTATAGCCAGATACTTTAATTTTAGAGGCGGTAGTGCCCTCTTTCCCCCTTATGGCCAGATACATTCATTTTAGAGGCAGTAGTGCCCTCCTTGTAGCCAGATACATTCATTTTAGAGGCGGTAGTGCCCTCTCTCCCCCTTATGGCCAGATACATTCATTTTAGAGGCAGTAGTGCCCTCCTTGTAGCCAGATACATTCATTTTAGAGGCGGTAGTGCCCTCTCTCCCCCTTATGGCCAGATACATTCATTTTAGAGGCAGTAGTGCCCTCCTTATAGCCAGATACATTCATTTTAGAGGCGGTAGTGCCAGATACATTCATGTTAGAGGCAGTAGTGCCCCTTATAGCCAGATACATTCATTTTAGAGGCGGTAGTGCCCCTCTCCCCCTTATAGCCAGATACATTCATTTTAGAGGCAGTAGTGCCCTCCCTTATAGCCAGATACATTCATTTTAGAGGCGGTAGTGCCCTCTCTCCCCTTATAGCCAGATACATTCATTTTAAGAGGCAGTAGTGCCTCCTTATAGCCAGATACATTCATTTTAGAGGCGGTAGTGCCCTCTCTCCCCCTTATAGCCAGATACATTCATTTAGAGGCGGTAGTGCCCTCCTTATAGCCAGATACTTTCATTTTAGAGGCGGTAGTGCCCTCTCTCCCCTTATAGCCAGATACATTCATTTTAGAGGCAGTAGTGCCCTCCTTATAGCCAGATACATTTTCATTTTAGAGGCGGTAGTTAGTGCTCTCCTTATAGCCAGATACATTCATTTTATAGTGCCCTCTCTCCCCCTTATAGCCAGATACATTCATTTTAGAGGCAGTAGTGCCCTCCTTGTAGCCAGATACATTCATTTTAGAGGCAGCCCTCTCTCCCCCTTATGGCCAGATACATTCATTTTAGAGGCAGTAGTGCCCTCCTTATAGCCAGATACATTCATTTTAGAGGCGGTAGTGCCCTACATTCATTTTAGAGGCAGTAGTGCCCCTTATAGCCAGATACATTCATTTTAGAGGCAGTAGTGCCCTCCTTATAGCCAGATACATTCATTTTAGAGGCGGTAGTGCCCTCTCTCCCCCTTATAGCCAGATACATTCATTTTAGAGGCAGTAGTGCCTCTCCATTCATTTTTATAGCCAGATACATTCATTTTAGAGGCGGTAGTGCCCTCTCTCCCCTTATGGCCCTCATTTTAGAGGCAGTAGTGCCCCCTTATAGCCAGATACATTCATTTTAGAGGCAGTGTGGCCAGTACATTCATTTTAGAGGCCTCCTTATAGCCAGATACATTCATTTTAGAGGCGGTAGTGCCCTCTCTCCCCCTTATAGCCAGATACATTCATGTAAGAGGCAGTAGTGCCCTCCTTATAGCCAGATACATTCATTTTAGAGGCGGTAGTGCCCTCTCTCATTTTAGAGGCAGTAGTGCCCTCCTTATAGCCCATTCATTTTAGAGGCGGTAGTGCCCTCTCTCCCCTTATAGCCAGATACATTCATTTTAGAGGCGGTAGTGCCCTCTCTCCCCCTTATAGCCAGATACATTCATTTTAGAGGCAGAGTGCCTCTCTCCCCTTATAGCCAGATACATTCATTTTAGAGGCGGTAGTGCCCTCTCTCCCCCTTATAGCCAGATACATTCATTTTAGAGGCGGTAGTGCCCTCCTTATAGCCAGATACATTCATTTTAGAGGCGGTACGGCCCTCTCTCCCCCTTATAGCCAGATACTTTCATTTTAAGAGGCAGTAGTACGGCCCTCCTCCCCCTATGATACTTTCATTTAAGAGGCAAGTAAATAAAAGTAAGCAGTGTAGGCAAGAGGTAGCAATGAGTCCCCCCCCCCTTATAGCCACAGAGATTCATTTTAGAGGCAGTAGTCCTCTTCTCTCGGTTTAGAGGCAGGAGTCATGTCCTCTATTTTCAGAAAGTGCCAATGGTCCTCTTTTTTATGACTAACTCCAACTCGAATACCTAATGTCTAAACCTAAAATTAACGTCAATCCTAAAACTGCCCCACATTACTCCCTAAAACTAACCATCTGTAAACTGCCTGATCTTTTGTGAGACTAAATAAGAAAAATAGAGGACTGAATTGTTATGTCTTAACTTTTTGTGTGGATCTGACACATTATTCACCAAATGATTATTTATTGTCAGGTTGTGTTCATACATTTTAACTTTCAAAGGGTACTTTTTTCTAATTCCTGCTACTAACATATGTTTCATTATTTTCCAATAGTTCAAAATTTTCTAAAATCCCATCAAGACATAAAGACTCAACTGAAACAAAAGTATCAACACATATCAGAAGGGAACCAAGGAAAAATAACTAAAGTAAATGAAATCTACACAGAGCTCTACATCACCCAGAGTGGTAATGGATGGGTCAGTAAAGAACATGAAGTGAGACAGATTGAGATGGCATTCAAAAGAGAAAACAAACAAGAGATAACAATCAAATGCAATGACATCTTCAAGCCTGTAAAGTCAGATTATATCAAAAGAAGAAGTTTGAGAAACCTAACAAAAGGAATTGCAGGTATTGGAAAAACAGTCTCTGTCCAGAAGGTCATCCTTGACTGGGCAGTGGGAGAAGCCAATCAGGACATTCATTTTATGTTTCCTCTTCCTTTTCGTGATCTAAACAAGCTAAAGGGCCAATATAGTCTGATGGAACTCATTTCATTCTATTTCCCAGAGCTTAAAGAGATTGACAGCATTGAAGGTGGTGAAACCAAAACAGTTTTAATTTTGGACAGTCTAGATGAGTGCCGTCTCCCTCTTGATTTCAAAAACAATCCGAAGTGCTCTGATGTCACGGAATCAGCTTCAGTGGATGTTTTGCTGACAAACCTCATTGAAGGTAATCTGTTTCCATCCGCTCTTCTCTGGATAACCACCCGACCAGCAGCAGCCAATCGGATCCCTCCAGAGTGTGTCGACCAGGTGACAGAGATACGTGGCTTTAATGAGCCACAAAAGGAAGAGTACTTCAGGAAGAAAATCAAAAACCCATGTCTGGCCAAAAAAATCTTCAAACACATAAAATCATCCAGAACCCTTCACATCATGTGCCACATACCAGTCTTCTGTTGGATATCAGCCACCGTCCTTGAGACGGTGTTGAAACAAGAAGAGATGGACGAAATCCCAACTTCTCTGGTCCAAATGTACTCACACTTTATACTCATTCAAACTAGTCGGAAGAAGTACAAGGAAGCCACAGAGACAAACCTAAAGAAACCATCTCAGACAGCCAAAGAAATGATCCTGAAGCTGTCCAGGCTGGCTTTTCAAGAGCTGCAGAAGGGCAACCTGATCTTCTATGAGGAGGACCTACGAGAGTGTGGCATTGATGTCACAGAGGCATCACAGTACTCAGCATTGTGTACAGAGATCTTTATAGCAGAATCTGGGCTGTTCCAAGAGAAAGTCTTCAGCTTTGTTCATTTCAGCATTCAGGAGTTCCTAGCAGCCGTGCATGCTCTAGAATCATGTCTGGGAAAAGAGGAACATGTTTTCCACCCCAAAGCAGACACCCTGTTACAGCATGACGATAGAAAGGACGATGGTGATGATGATGATTATGAGGCGAGGAAGCCAGACAAGTTGTATGACCTCTACAGGAGAGCAGTGGACCAGGCCTTGAGTAGTGAGAATGGACACCTGGACCTGTTCCTTCGCTTTCTTCTCGGTCTCTCACTGAAGTCCAATCAGGATCTCTTACAAGGCATTCTGACACAGACAGGATGTACAGCACAGCAAAATAAGGGAACATTTAAGAAAACGGAGAAGTATCTGTCAGACAAGATCAAGGAGGAAACCTCACCAGAAAGAACAATCAACTTGTTTCATTGTCTGAATGAACTTGGTGCCAACTCTCTAGTTGAAGACATGCAAAGCTCCCTGCGATCAGGAATTCTTTCAGAAACAAAACTAAAACCTCACCAATGTTCTGCCCTGGCCTACCTGTTACTAATGTTAGAGGAGGTGCTGGATGAGTTTGACCTGAAGAGGTACAATACATCAGAGGAAGGTATTCAGAGGTTGCTACCAGTTGTGAAAAACTGCAAGAGAGCACGGTAAGTTGCATTGTGTAGATATGTGCGGTGCCTTGGTTGGAACATATTGTATATCTAACAGATTATCTCCTCCCTCCAGACTCGATAGCTGCAATCTGAATTTTGAATCATCTAAGACGCTGGGCTCAGTTCTGCAGACACCAAACTGCCTCCTGGAAGAACTTGACATCAGCTACAATCACATGGAAGACAGAGGAGTGACATGGCTCTGTGCCGGACTAACCAGTCCATTCTGCAACATACAGACAGTTGTGTGAGTTAACTACTTTGTTACAATGGCTGTTCTTGCGCTGTTAGAATAAATGGCAAATGGAAGAGGAGAATTCAGAGGGAACGCATCTTCAGATAGCAAGAAGCCTTGTTGGCAAACAAGCCTCCCTGTTAGACCTCTGCGCTCCGTGTTACAGAGGAGCACCCGTGGAAACCACTCCATGCCAGTTCCACTTAACCAAGTGTGTTTACACATTTTTAAACAAGTGTGTTTTGTGATTCTTAACCATGTGTGTTCAGTCATTCTTGGCCATTTGTGTCCAGTCATTGTGGTCTGTCAGATGGTTGCTTTTCAGGTAATTATTTGGTATGCTTTGAATATCTAACTGATATTATTTCTCCTTTAGTTTGGCTGGGTGTAAACTTACATCTAAATCCTGCAAGACTCTGACCTCAGTTCTGCTGACGTCAAACTGCCTTTTGAAAGAACTGGATATCAGCTACAATCACCTGGAAGACAGAGGAGTTGAGCTGCTCTGTTCTGGACTAACCAGTCCTGTTTGCAAAATACAGACACTTGTGTGAGTTAACTACTGTGTTTTGAATAGTAATGGATGATATTGACATTTTCAATCCGTTAGGATCATCGATAATTACTTGTTTCTGATGGTCAATATCATAATTGTTACTTTTTCATGTTTGTATTTTAAAGAGATGGGTTGCCACGCGACGTTTAGGTGAAGTGCAGGAAAGAGAGCCAGATGTAGAGCATCTGGTTCGTGGGATTTTATTTAACTCAAAATAAAACCAAACACTTGAACCGGAAAACAAATAGACTGGTTTATTCAAATTAAAGTGTGCTTACTCAGCAACATCTAAACACAAAACACAAACGACTATATGATAACTAAAATAACAGTTTACAATTCAACTAACAAGTAAATTGGATGAAAAAACATACTTTTATTGAACTTAAACCTATCAAGGATTTAGCATCTCCTTCTCATCTGTTAAATCTGAGATATCAGTAGGGGTAGGGGAAAACATCGATACAGCATAATATCGCGATATTTCCCGTGGCAATACTTTATCGATACACAGACGCCAAGTATCGATCTTTTACTATTTAAATTTAACATGAGAATTTAACTTTTTGGTAGTAGAATAATAAAATAAATTGCTTATGCAGTCCACCGGGTGACGTGACGGTCAGCGTGCATGAGAATACAGGAATCCACTGCCGATACGGCTGTGTCTGTGAAAAAACAGCGCGACGAAGTCACGTACCTCATGAAGGCTCATCTCACACGCCACCATCCAGAGTTAGCTTTCGCGGAGGATGGGAAAGCTAATGCTGAACCAGCTCCGCCGAAAAACCAACCAACAGTGGAACCAAGTTAAGTTATTTTGTCGCACCGTTTTTTCATGGATACAGCCGTACCAATTCTTTACAGAGAAGTTAAGCTTAACGTTCAGGCAAGTTTGAAAACAGCAGAACGTGTTGCATTGACTTGTGATGCATGGACGTCACGGGCAGTGGATTCCTATGTGACTATTACAGCTCATTATCTCACAGAAGACTGGCAACTGCTGTCTCACGTTCTTTAAACTAGAGCAGTATACGAAAGTCACACCGGCATGAATTGCTGACCTGGAAAAAGGTAATAAATTGCAATATATCGCAGAATATGGCAATATGTTTAAAATCGCAATAATATTGTATCGTGACCTAAGTATCGTGATAAAATCGTATCGTGGTGCCTCTGGTGATTCCCACCCCTAGATATCAATCTCTCAAAATGCGCTATTAGCGGACAAAATCCTAGTGTTTTTATCGCTGACAAATGCTGGACATTAAGTGTCATAACATTTTTATCGCTTTGGTTCTATTATCGCAACTATGTGGTAAAACCTCACAACTCTTAGTACAAAACTCCAAACTCATCACACTTGCGACCCACATCCAGTCTTTGATTCAAAACTTGCAATAAACATTTCTCACCACAAAAATATACATTTATTATGAAATGTCAATAGAAAATATGGTTTAATCACTGAATCACAACATAATGATATCTTTTCAGTTTAGTCGTTTTAACAACCAGTGAATCCAATAATAAATAATGCAAGAAATAATGCTAAAAGTAATATGATACAGTACTGTAGAAGATTACAGTTTTCACATTTGGCAATACACTTGCATTACCCAACCTTTACAGAATCTGTTATCAATTCCTTATTGTAACATCTATCCTGTGTAATCAGGTTTTGATCAATGAAGACATCCTCTACAAGAATTTGAGCTCAGATAAAATAGTAACATACAGTAGATATACTCTCTATAAATAAATATAAACAGGTACTGCGAACACAGTCAAACAAATGACTACTACTGTAAATGAAAACAAAACATAGTGTTTAGCACACATATTGGATCAAGCCTGTCTTGGGCATTTGGCCATAGATTCTCATCCACATCACAATGTCCTCATTGTTCATGTACTTTGTGAGAAACCTATTGTCATGGTGAATCCATGCTTGTCATTGGTCTACACTGATGTCATCACATGCCTCACCCATGGCCTGTAGGAGAGTGGCGCGCCCAAAGGTTTGCTGATCATAAACCTTCCACCTTTATATGGAAAATAATTCCTTAATAGTTAATACTTCATATGAAAGATATTTCTTTGGTGACACAGTAAATAGGTGTTGTGAAAAAGTTACTATAATTTTGTGTGTTGAATTGAACACATGCGTCCATGTTTGAAAACTGCCATTTTGCTGATCTGCTCGAAGTTTTGTACTAAGAGTTATATATATGTAAAGTATCGATTGAATATTCATTGTGCATCCCTAATTTTGAGTTTCAGAAATTGGATCAGTTGATGTCAACTGTAAAAATGCACATTAGGAAATTGCAGCTGTACCAAAATAAAGCTACACATTTAAAACTGTAATGGAGGCTAAATAGAAATTACATAAATGTTTGGTTCTCTTTGCTCAGAGTGATCAAATGAGTGACTGCACCTTTCTATTAGTAGATAGTATGTGTTGGGATTTACAGTTGTGCCCTAAAGTCTGCACACCCTTGTAGGTATTATATGTTATTATTGGTATTATATGTTATGTATTATAGTAAACATCAGTTAGAAGGCGAAACATGTTTATTTAGTTTAATTAATTTCCGGTTCAATTAAAACGATGCCATGTTTAGTTAAAAACTTGAGAATATTGGATTGGGCAAGTGTTTGACCTACTATGTGTGTTTTTTAATAAAGTTTAACAAAACCCATGTTATTAAAATATACATTTTTGCATAACCACAGAATATAAATAATATTGCAACAATTTTGAGATAATATGAAACATCCATATTGTTAATATGTCTCCTTCAGTCTAGGTCATTGTGGTCTGACAGAGGTTTGCTGTTCATATCTGGCCTCAGTCCTGCGTTCACCCAACTCGCATATGAAAAAACTGGAGCTGAGAGACAATGACCTAAAGGACTCAGGAGTTATTCAGCTTTCTGCTGGTCTGGAGGATCCAAACTGTAAACTACATGCACTGGGGTAAGCTGTTTTACTTGATGTTGGTAAGTTCTTAAAGTTAACTCTCTGCCATAAATTAAATTGGAAACCCTGAGAACTTTTGTAAAAGCCAACTACTCTAATAAATAATAAAGTACATACAAAATTTTTAAAAGTGTACAGTCATTTATTTTATTTCTATAGCCTTTGAAACATAGTCATTTTCATGCCCATAAAATGAATGGGTACCAACAAGATAGATCTTTGACACCGGTACATTAACTTAACACCGCTGTTGTGTCTCTAGTCTGTCTGGCTGTCTGGTCACAGAGCGAGGCTGTGATTCTCTGGCTGCCGCTCTGAGGTCAAATCCTTCTAACCTAAACGAGCTGGACCTCAGCTACAATCACCTGAGAGCCTCAGACATGAAGCTCTCTGTTGGACTGTATGATCCACAATGGAGACTGGAGAAAGTCAGGTATGTTGATATCTTGGATTAATCAGTGTGCGTGTGTGTGTGCGTGTCTCATGTCATGTTCAGATAATAAGGTCACCTAATGTCTGCTCCTCTGCTTTATCTACAGTATTGACCATGGTGGAGAGCACCGGTTGAAATCAGGACCCAGAAAATGTGATTATCTCTTTTATGAATATTTCAGCATGTACATAGCATTCTGAAAGAAATCAGACCTTCTTAAATGTTTCCACATTATGTTATGTTAGTGCCTATTGCACACACACATTCAAGAACTTAAATGAACCCAGACAAAAACTAAATTACAAGACCAGAGTGCTCAGTACCTCCACTTGGGGTGAAGGTCCACCTTCAAACAAGAATATGACCGATCAGCACACAGCCAAGTTAACACTGGAGTGGCTTCGAGACAAGTCTGTGAATGTAAGAGGTGATGAGTGGGAGGAGAGTAAGAGGTGCTGAGCGGGAGGAGAGTAAGAGGTGCTGAGCGGGAGGAGAGTAAGAGGTGCTGAGCGGGAGGAGAGTAAGAGGTGCTGAGCGGGAGGAGAGTAAGAGGTGCTGAGCGGGAGGAGAGTAAGAGGTGCTGAGCGGGAGGAGAGTAAGAGGTGCTGAGCGGGAGGAGAGTAAGAGGTGCTGAGCGGGAGGAGAGTAAGAGGTGCTGAGCGGGAGGAGAGTAAGAGGTGCTGAGCGGGAGGAGAGTAAGAGGTGCTGAGCGGGAGGAGAGTAAGAGGTGCTGAGCGGGAGGAGAGTAAGAGGTGCTGAGCGGGAGGAGAGTAAGAGGTGCTGAGCGGGAGGAGAGTAAGAAGTGGTGAGCGGGAGGAGAGTAAGAGGTGGTGAGCGGGAGGAGAGTAAGAGGTGGTGAGCGGGAGGAGAGTAAGAGGTGGTGAGCGGGAGGAGAGTAAGAGGTGGTGAGCGGGAGGAGAGTAAGAGGTGGTGAGCGGGAGGAGAGTAAGAGGTGGTGAGCGGTAGGAGAGTAAGAGGTGCTGAGCGGTAGGAGAGTAAGAGGTGCTGAGCGGTAGGAGAGTAAGAGGTGCTGAGCGGTAGGAGAGTAAGAGGTGGTGAGGGGGAGGAGAGTAAGAGGTGCTGAGCGGGAGGAGAGTAAGAAGTGGTGAGCGGGAGGAGAGTAAGAGGTGCTGAGCGGGAGGAGAGTAAGAGGTGCTGAGCGGTAGGAGAGTAAGAGGTGCTGAGCGGGAGGAGAGTAAGAGGTGCTGAGCGGTAGGAGAGTAAGAGGTGCTGAGTGGTAGGAGAGTAAGAGGTGCTGAGTGGTAGGAGAGTAAGGGGTGCTGAGCGGGAGGAGAGTAAGAGGTGCTGAGGGGGAGGAGAGTAAGAGGTGCTGAGGGGGAGGAGAGTAAGAGGTGCTGAGGGGAGGAGAGTAAGAGGTGCTGAGGGGGAGGAGAGTAAGAGGTGCTGAGGGGGAGGAGAGTAAGAGGTGCTGAGCGGGAGGGGAGTAAGAGGTGGTGAGCGGGAGGAGAGTAAGAGGTGCTGAGCGGGAGGGGAGTAAGAGGTGGTGAGCGGGAGGAGAGTAAGAGGTGCTGAGCGGGAGGGGAGTAAGAGGTGGTGAGCGGGAGGAGAGTAAGAGGTGGTGAGCGGGAGGAGAGTAAGAAGTGGTGAGCGGGAGGAGAGTAAGAGTTGATGAGCGGGAGGAGAGTAAGAGGTGCTGAGGGGGAGGAGAGTAAGAGGTGCTGAGCGGGAGGAGAGTAAGAGGTGCTGAGCGGGAGGAGAGTAAGAGGTGCTGAGCGGGAGGAGAGTAAGAGGTGGTGAGCGGGAGGAGAGTAAGAGGTGCTGAGCGGTAGGAGAGTAAGAGGTGCTGAGCGGTAGGAGAGTAAGAGGTGCTGAGCGGTAGGAGAGTAAGAGGTGGTGAGCGGGAGGAGAGTAAGAGGTGGTGAGCGGGAGGAGAGTAAGAGGTGGTGAGCGGGAGGAGAGTAAGAGGTGGTGAGCGGGAGGAGAGTAAGAGGTGGTGAGCGGGAGGAGAGTAAGAGGTGGTGAGCGGTAGGAGAGTAAGAGGTGCTGAGGGGGAGGAGAGTAAGAGGTGCTGAGGGGGAGGAGAGTAAGAGGTGCTGAGGGGGAGGAGAGTAAGAGGTGCTGAGCGGGAGGGGAGTAAGAGGTGGTGAGCGGGAGGAGAGTAAGAGGTGCTGAGCGGGAGGGGAGTAAGAGGTGCTGAGCGGGAGGAGAGTAAGAGGTGGTGAGCGGGAGGAGAGTAAGAGGTGCTGAGTGGGAGGAGAGTAATGAGAAGATGAAGAGAGTGCAGAGTAAATAAGTAAGGAAAGAGAGCAGGTAGAGAGTGATGGGACGTAGAGGAAGACTGAGTGTTGGAGAAAGTGTTAAGAGATAGGGACTAAAGATGGGAGAGGGAGTTCGGAATAGAGGAAGGTATTTTGAAATGATTATAGTGATAATTTCTAACGGTTTCCTTGTCTCTCCCATTAGATCCCTGTCATCTCACACTGGACCCAAATACTGCATGCAATGTCCTCACTCTTTCTGAGGAGAACAAAAAGTTGACATTTGCAAAGTCCCAGGCATGTCCAAATAACGAAGAAAGATTTGACTACTGGAACCAGGCGCTGTGTAAAGAGGGTCTAACTGGCCGCTGTTACTGGGAGGTAGAGAGGAATGGAGAGGTTGTGATAGCAGTGACTTATAAAGGAATCGGCAGAAGAGGAAAAGACGATGACAGCCGGCTGGGATTTAATGATAAGTCCTGGGGCCTGGACTTCTATGATAACAAGTACTTTGCTTATCACTGCAGTAAGAAAACAGCCATACCGGACCCAGTGTCAACCTCCTGGTCTAACAGAGTGGGAGTATATCTGGACTGGTCCGCCGGCACTCTGTCCTTCTACAGCATCTCATCTGGCACATTGAGCCACATGCATACATTCCACTCCACATTCACAGAGCCTCTCTATCCGGGATTTTGGGTTGGGTCAGACTCCTCTGTGTCTCTGTGTCAGGTAGATTAGTCTTCTGGGTCCTGAAACAGAACTGACACTTTTGTGTGAGAGGGTCAGGTGGATTTGCCTCTAATTGAGTCTTTAGGATCAATCAATCAAATTTATTTATAAAGGCCTTTTTACAACAAAGTTGTCACAAAGTGCTTTTACAATCACCCAGCCTGAATCCGACAGAGCAAACATCAACAAGTTGAACAAGAAACAAGTTGAACAAGTTGATACACGGCGGCTAGGAAAAACTCCCTGAAAGTCAGATTTAGGAAGAAACCTAGAGAGGAACCAGGCTCTGAGGGATCACCAGTCCTCTTCTGGCTGGGCTGGGTCAGTTTATGACAGTACAACAAGCGAGGTGTGAATATCTAAGAAACAAAATAGTCCGGGATGACCGGGAGGGATGATGGGTGTGATAGGCTTGGAGGAAGAAGCTCCGGATGCATCAGCTGTTCCGTCAGCCGCACAGTCAGGGGCCCCAGGGAGGATCCAGCATATGCTCCAAGCTGGAGCGGTCCCCCTGACAGAAGTGGACACAAACACAGGGAAAGGTTGGACACTAGTTCCCGGCACAACAGTATACCAAACATAATACTATAAAAGGAGACAGGGGGGTTAGTGAGACAATGGCCATGAACGGGTAAACCCAGGACAAGTCCAGACAAATGTTAGTAGAGACAAGACACAGGAAAGGTTAGACACCCTGGTTCCCTACGTCCCCGGCACCATAAAATAGCAGCATAGATCTTATAATGAGACAGGATCTCTTACACCTGACACCCATCTCAGTGACTTTATATAATGTTTCACTCTAATCATGACATGTGTATATATATGGAAACTGCACCATGTTAGGCAATTCTCCACACACTACATGCATACTCTACTGTTGAACACATGTCGTCACCTCACAACCGCACTACTGCAAATCTCTGTTGGTTGAACTTCCTCATTGTTCCAACCACTGCCTGTCCATAGTGTCCTGCTCCTCTCCTTTTAACTGCTTTATCACATATAATAACACGCCACATTCTTGCTGACATTCAATCTTTTACCCGTTTGTGAATTTGCCTTATGTTATAATTAGATTATTTCTCATAATATATAAGGAGGCTTTTAGTATTTGTGAACAAGGATGTGGCTTGAACAAAACAATTTGCAAGATAAATGAACTGTCTCTTTAATGTGGACGGAGCCTTGTGAGTTCTCTGCATCTCTGGAAAGAACTTACCCAGAATTCATTCTGACTTTCATTAGAATGGCCTATCAAATCAATTAGTCTTTAAGTTCCAATGCATACATTATGTACATATTATCGCATACATTTTAGGTGTGAGAATTAATATAATACAGTCCTTGAATTCACTTGCTGATGTGTTTACCAGCCCTGTTAATGCTGATTGGCTATAAGCTGTGTTATTTGACAACATCTTGCTTTGAAATAAACTACATTTAGTTATAGAATGTCTGCACTAAAACGTATTGTACTGTACTCAAATGTTTTTTTATTAAAAATAAAAGGTTCCTAATGCCGTAAGGTTTATCTGAAACTGATTTTAACTATTTCATTAAAAGTTGCAAACGTAAATCTTCCCAGCATGCTCTGCTTCAGGTTGGTATTTTGGAATTGTTTTATTATCCTTTTCTTGCAACTGATTTGCTTCATAATTCTAGATCTGTGAGCGTATTCTGGTTCACATTGTATTACATTGTCAGGTTGTTCCCCCTGTCTCTTTTCCTTCACCCCAGCCTCTTCCTTTCCCCTGTCCCCCTACTAACCCCTAATCATCTCCCCGCTCCTACAACAGCGTCTCCTTATCTTGGTTTCTTTCTTCATCTCCTTTTCTTCTGCCCCCCCCCCACTCATTCTCATCACTCCCTTACTCTCTCCTGCTTTCCTTGTCTCTCCTTTCTACCCACACTCCCCTTCTCTCGATTACAGTTTTATCTGTTCTGGGGATGTAAAAAACAAGTGACAAGTGATGCTATTTTTGCCCTCATGTGGTTGATAACGGCATTACATCTGAGATAACAAGTAATAATATTATTAGTTCCCCCTGTGGTTAATAACGGCATTACATTAGAGTTAACAAGTAATAATATTATTAGTTCCCCCTGTGGTTAATAACGGCATTACATCTCAGTTAACAAGTAATAATATTATTAGTTCCCCCTGTGGTTAATAACGGCATTACATTTGAGTTAACAAGTAATAATATTATTAGTTCCCCCTGTGGTTAATAACGGCATTACATCTCAGTTAACAAGTAATAATATTATTAGTTCCCCCTGTGGTTAATAACGGCATTACATCTCAGTTAACAAGTAATAATATTATTAGTTCCCCATGTGGTTAATAACGGCATTACATCTCAGTTAACAAGTAATAATATTATTAGTTCCCCCTGTGGTTAATAACGGCATTACATCTCAGTTAACAAGTAATAATATTATTAGTTCCCCCTGTGGTTAATAACGGCATTACATCTCAGTTAACAAGTAATAATATTATTAGTTCCCCCTGTGGTTAATAACGGCATTACATCTCAGTTAACAAGTAATAATATTATTAGTTCCCCCTGTGGTTAATAACGGCATTACATCTCAGTTAACAAGTAATGATATTATTAGTTCCTCCCTGTGGTTGATAATGACATTACATCTCAGTTAACAAGTAATAATATTATTTTCTCCCTGTGGTTGATAATGACATTAAATCTCAGTTAACAAGTAATAATATTATTTTCTCCTCTCTGTGGTTAATAATGACATTACATTTCAGTTAACAAGTAATGGCAATACTGCTGACTAAAACTTTGACTACAGCTTGGTTAACTAGTTATGAATGCCCTCCTGTGGTTGACAATGGAAGTGATGTCATGGCATGACATATATATATATATCCATAGCTGGCGTGTGCCATGTCATGAAATCTTTATTGTTCACAATGACACTATGGGCATTTGACATTTACTTTGATTGATGATAATATCGTCTTCATGTGGATGAAAATGGTATTTCAACGGATGCTCATGTCCAATAACTGTATATTTGAAATTAATTTAGAAGCATCGAACAATTTATAAGTCTAAGGTAGTAGCCATCGCCCCCTGCCAGCTTTAAGCCGCTCTACAGCTGCCAACACCGGCAGCACGTCCTCCTGCCCTGGAGAACCCTCTGCAGCGGAACCACCCCCATGGATGGTATGTAATGGTGGGGGCCCAGCTTTTGCATTGGCCCGTCTGGGAGCAGTGCCTTTAGCGGGGGTAATGTCACGATAAGCAGAAGAATCCTGTCTACATTCCATGTTTCCTGGTTTCCCAAACTCCATTAACTCATCCCTGGAGTGGATTTGCAGTTGTCTTGTCATTATCATTCACACCTGTTTCTCATTTAGCTAATCAGGTGTATGTGTAGGTAATGTGTCTGATGTTTGGACCTCCTGTATCAATGTTCATGTCAGTCTTTCATATTGGTGAGTGTTTGGGTTCCATGTTGTCATTTGTAATGCGCACTTTATTTTCTATTACAGTCTGTATGTTTTTCCCATTTAGTGTTGGTCCTTTTTGTTTTAAATTAAGTACCCTCAACGAGATATTCTATGCCTGTGCCTGGTTTCTGTCAAACTACACCCCTTAAAGAGAAGATTTCTGACAGATAGAGGTCAAATTAGTACTTGACTGGTTTCCACAAAGTGAATCCCACTTGATAAATAAAAATTGCAAAAATGTCCCCACATTATTTATGTTTTACAATCCTTCTGGGTTTTCTATAGTAAAACATGGGCACACATGAGCATACACACACACACACACACACACACACACAGACACACACACACACAGACACACACACACACATTCCATCTATGCTCGCAAACACACAGACACACACACACACACACAGACACACACACACACACACACACACACACACACACACACACACACACACACACAGACACACACACACACACATTCCATCTATGCTCGCAAACACACAGACACACACACACAAACACACACACACTAGCCCGTTTGGACTTTTGGTACACACTTTTTGTTTCTGTTTGCGTTCAGAGTGTTTAAATGTGTGTATGTTTGTGTGTGTGTTTGTAATTGCAACAACACACACTTGCACACACACACAACAACATGAACTATGGTAGCGTTACAGCATGGACATGTATGGTTGCAGATGGAACTGGCTCTATTCTCGTCATAATGATGGATCAGTTGACGGCAGAAAGATTAACTTATTCTGAACTGTGTAGTCTGCTGACGAACAGCCAAATGCCTCCATACAGCCTCAGCAACTATAGGTTTGTTCAGTGCCAAGAGGTATAAAGTGATTAATTGGTTTAGTCCATCTTTAGATTTAAATCAAATTGAAAATGCTTTTATTTGGGAGGAACATGCCTCAAAACAAACAGCTGAAGATGGATAGATTAATTTCCCTACAAAGCATCAGCAGAGAAGATACCCAGCATCTCCAGAAAAGATACCCAGCATATCCAGAAAAGATACCCAGCATCTCCAGAAAAGATACCCAGCATATCCAGAAAAGATACCCAGCATATCCAGAAAAGATACCCAGCATATCCAGAAAAGATACCCAGCATATCCAGAAAAGATACCCAGCATATCCAGAAAAGATACCCAGCATCCAGAAAAGATACCCAGCACTCAGAAAAGTCCTCCAGAAAAGATACCCAGCATATCCAGAAAAGATACCCAGCATCTCTTGCTCTCACACTCATGTCCTCCCTCTGTCAGTCTCTCTCTCCATCTCTCTCCATCTCTCTCCATCTCTTGCTCTCACACTCATGTTCTCCCTCTGTCAGTCTCTCTCTCCATCTCTCTCCATCTCTCTCCATCTCTCTCCATCTCTTGCTCTCACACTCATGTTCTCCCTCTCATCTCTGTCCATGTGGGTGGGGTGATGGATGACCGTATTGAAACAGTCATAATGGCTGGGGCCCAATCCAATATATTGTTTACCATTTCCGTAATTACACCCAAATAAGATTGCATACTTGCGTGTTTGAGTGTTGTGAATCCGTGTGTTGGTGTGTGATTATGTTACAGTTTATTTGGTGGTTCAGTTAGTGTGTGTGAGTGCATGTGTGCGTGCAGACAAAGTATCAAAAACTCTCTATATCAGATGTTTTAGAAGGAGTGATGGCTATGTTTGGGTGGTTATGGTTGGAGGTTATGGTTATGGTTGGATGGTTATGGTTGGGTATTTAAAGCTATGGTTGGATGTTTGAAGTTATGGTTGGATGGTTATGGTTGGGTGGTTATGGTTATGGTTATGGTTGGATGGTTATGGTTATGGTTATGGTTATGGTTGGATGGTTATGGTTGGAGGTTATGGTTATGGTTGGGTGGTTATGGTTATGGTTATGGTTGGATGGTTATGGTTATGGTTATGGTTATGGTTGGATGGTTATGGTTGGGTGGTTATGGTTATGGTTATGGTTGGATGGTTATGGTTATGGTTATGGTTATGTTTGGGTGGTTATGGTTGGAGGTTATGGTTATGGTTGGGTGGTTATGGTTATGGTTGGGTGAGTCATACAGTGTCACTACAAAGTTTGGATCCACCTATTTATTCAAGGGTAATACATTTAGAATCATGTAGTAATCAAAAAAGTGTTGAACAAATCAAAATGCATTTTTATTTTTAATGTTTCAAAGAAGACGCTTTTTTCTATTGACACATTCTAGGCATACTCTTAACCAGCTTCATTAGGAGGTCACCTGGAATGCTTTCCAATAGTCTTGGAGTTGTTCACACACATATAATGGCTACCTGTACATCAACCCTACCTTAGGCTCAAGGTACACATTAAGAAGGAAATAAATTCCAAGTAACTTTTAAAAAAAGCACACCTGACCACCAGACGACCTCATAATGTAGCTGGTTGACAGAATGCCAAGAGTGTGCAAAGTTCTCATTACAGGATGGCTACTTTGAATAATGTAGAATATAAATGTGTTTTGTTTACTACATGAATCCATGTGTTAATTTCTAGCTTTGATCTCTTTGATGTACTATTATTGTATAATATGGAAAATAGTAAAAACAAACTTGAATGAGTTAGTGTTTGCTGATGACAAAAGACAAGTGTTTCCAGAGTATGTTCACCCTGACTGAGGGATTGATTAATGCTGCTACAGAAAACACACAGCCCACGCCAGGAACTGATGAGACACGGGGCCCTGGGATAAGATACCAAGAAGAGGAGACAGACCTGGGAGGCTGGTTTACACGGTGCCCAACACCCAGATCCCGGGGGAGGGTCTCTACTGACAGAGTTCCCTACGCCGAGACCCTCCTCTTCCGCATTTTCCTCCTCGTCCCCTGTCCCAGGAGGAGTGTCCCCTTCCTCCTGTTTCTACATTCCCTTCTCTTGTTCCTCTTCCTCGTCTTCTCCCGTATCCCAGTATACCCTGTCCCTGGAAGAGTGTCCCCTGTCCCCTCTGCAACTGCCGGTCTCAAAGGGGACTAAACTGAAACTGTCTCTGTGGCGGAGATCACAGCAAGTGAGACCACCTACAGAACTACCTCCTTGGGGTTTTTCCTTCCCCCCTCCCCTGGCATTTATTATTTAGGACTTGCCGGTCTGAAAGTCTGTCCTTTGCAGGGGAGTACTGTCATGGTTGTGTGAGTTGTGTTCCGCACAGGGTGTCGTGGGGAGCACATCCTGTGTATTATTCTGATTAGGAGCACAGCTGTTTCTGGTTTAGCTGAGCACTGAGCATAGGTTAGTTTAATCAGTGCGTTATTTAAGTTCCCTGGTTAGTGTCACGAGTGCTCGGTATTGTTTTGAAATTACGTGTTGTTACGTTAATGTTGTGTTGCATGTTGCTGTCCGGTTGATATTTTAGTAAGTCACTTGGTATGTGCATCTTTAATTTCTCACAGTGTACATGTTTTTGTTCATTGCAACGTGTTTGCTTTTCCATTGACAATGAATATAACAAATGATAGAACCAGCACTGCACTTGGCTTTCCCTGTACAACACCTTATAGATTATGTGACAGGTGTTTTGGAGAACTAGTATTCGAATACTTTGAAATTACAAAGTAGCATTTGAAGCCTGGAAAATAGTATTCGGGCTAGTCCTAATGTTCCGTTTGTGGTGTTTGTTTTAATTGGTAAACACAAACGTGAGTAAATTCTGTGTCTGTCTCTAGCCACTACACCACAAGACTTTGTAACCAAGCACTGTGAATTATGAGAGCAGATAGTTGTGTGCCTTTGTTATAATGTCTAAACCAGGGGTAAGAGACTAAGAGCCACTATTTTTACTGTGTTATCGCAAAGAGCCACATCATACACATGGGCAAAGATAAAATTCAGAACATAAAAGCTTTAAAACTATTTCAAAAGATATGTTGTGGCATCTGGTGGGAGGAATCAAACCAGCGCCCTCCGACTCTGCAGCCGAGCGCACTAACCACTGCTCCAAAAGGGATATCCCAATTGGAGAGGCGAGTAGGAGCTATTTGTTATAAGTCGCGATTGCGCAATTTGATTTAATTACAGTGCCATCGTTGTATTTCAGTTCGTTGTTACGTGTTGGGTTTAAATGGTATTTAAAATAAACACCACAAATGTACAGACTGGCTCTGCAAATGGCTTTTGACTGCACTACACCCCTAGTTTGTGACACATGCGTGTTTGACAAAAATCCCTTCATTGAATTCAAGCAAACACACACATTAAAAAAACAAAACTTCAATATGAACGTAAGAGCCGCATGAAACCTGACAAAGAGTCGCATGCGGCTCGGGAGCCGCAGGTCGGCCAGGCCTGGTATAAACAATTGAATCAACAACAAGTGGACACCAATTAAGTTATTTTGCATCAAACTGACAGTGGATCCTTCGGAGCTGAATTTAGAGGGTTTTTCAAGAGGTTTTAATTATTTGGTCATTTTATGTTTAATACATTGTCTTAAATTAAAAGTAATGTATGTGTTTGCCTTGTTATTTTGATGGATTATGAACATAAAGGGCAAAAAATATAGAATTAAATTTATCTGGAAGTCTTTCATCTGGACTGGGATTACTCATATACTGCAATAATACCCCGAAAATAATGGGAAAAACAAATACCTTCATTTCTTTTCTTCTCATTTAAATTGTGTGTTTCCATAATCTCAGCCGGGATATTTTGTAAAATGCATCTTTTCCTGCTTGTTTTTTTTTGGTCAAACTAATTTGTTGTTAGTTCCTTGTTTAAAACTAGAAGCTCCATGTAAAGTCGTCCCACATCCTCCATATATCCTCCATATTTCATTACAGAACACAGATTATAATGTGTTTATATTACACTACAATCCACACATGATCACATCTCTGTTTGTTAAAAAGAATCGTACTTGTTTTTGTTCATTCACACAGACCTAATGGTAAAGTGAATCATTCTAGACTAGAGGTTCAGGGAAAAGGGTCTGTTTGCTTTGCGTTATACCGTAGGCGTGCTTGAAGTCTTAGGTATCTAACACCTGTTGTAACCAC
The DNA here is from genome assembly GCA_029465975.1 of Dallia pectoralis. Classification (NCBI taxonomy): domain Eukaryota; kingdom Metazoa; phylum Chordata; class Actinopteri; order Esociformes; family Umbridae; genus Dallia; species Dallia pectoralis. Next base: position 1,675,786 of record CM055757.1, on the reverse strand, counting down.
CTTTAGTAAAGTTGATGTAAGTTCCTGGGGAGGTCTCTAGGAAACTGTACCGTCGCCCTACAGGACTAATCAGGGCAGGACAGCAGGTATTCCTTTGGGCATATCAATGCTGGTGCCTCCCAATTAGCGGCAGCTGCCCTCTATTGCCCTAATTGGGGAGCCTATTTAAGTTTAGTTCATGGACTCTACTAATGTGGATCATTGGTTTAAGCTCTGTCAGTGTAAGTGGAGGACTGGCCACCCCTCAGAGCCTGGTTTCTCTCTAGGTTTCTTCCTAAATTTAACCCAGCAGGTAGTTTTTCCTAGCTTCTATGTATTAACTTGTGTCAACTTGTTCATGTGTGCTCTGTTGGGTTCATGAGGGGTGTTTGTGAAAGCACTTTGTGACAACTTAGTTGTTAAAAGGGCTTTATACAATAAATATGATTGATTGATTGATTGAGTGACATGTTTTTACGTTTCATTTGCTGATTCTCCTTTGTAGTTTCAAATTAAGGATTTAAAGAAAGAACATAAAGGAATGTATTCCTGCTTTGCGCCTCGTGTTCTTACAAGCAAACTTGAAAGTTGAGCTTATGACAAAAGACAAGATCCCATTAGATTAGAAGATCTATCACACACACACACGCACACTTAATGGCTATCGATTCATGAACAATAAGATGATATTTCATCCAATAAACTGCATGCCAGGAGACACTGGGCAATAACTGGATCTTCCAACACAACAAAAACACAAAGAACAGAATAAGTTCCACATTTCAAATGTATCACAAAATCCGCCTCATTTCATGATGGCCATCTCAATCTAGGTATGTGAAATCAGTCAAGAGGGCAATGACCACAGGCGAAAGGTCATCCCTGTTCTGCTCCGCACGATGTTTAGCTCATCACAATGTCCACATCCATCGCTACGTCATTCCTCCACCCTATCTAACCTGCACGTCATCATCCAGTCCCCTTCAGATTTTAAAGGGTCCTCCTGATCTAAATGATACTAAGGCCAGACCAGTTTCAGACTGTTCAACTTGTCAGTTCTTCTTTGAGGCCACACCCACGTGCCAGGTCAAGCCATGCCGAACCGCTTTATGTGCCAAGAACCCGGCTCAGAACGGTGTGGGAGCTTTTCCTCTGACACGCCACACCCTTTGAACTTCCAAATCGACAGGCTGAATTGTGTTCTGACTGTTTGGGCATTTAAAGCAGTATTTAGTACTCCACTATCAACTGGCCTACCCCTCTTTTAGATTCCTCTTTAATTATTGCAAAAAATCTTCAAAAATGTTTGTATGCACTCTGAGATTATTATCGTATTCCTATAGAGAACTGTGCTGGACCTTTCATTGATTTTATGTTTAAAATAACTATTTAACAAATAATAATGTTTTTCAACTCGAAGACTGTAGTGTTTGTGTTCTGCCTGCAGTAAAAGATTTGATAAACTGTTATCTTAGCAGATGGTATCTGACCACACACACATATGTACACCTTCAACGACAACCGTGGCTAACAACTACCAGATGTGTGTGTGTTTGTGTTTGCGCACACGTGTGTATGTTTGCATGCCTGTGTGTATTGTTTCTGTGTAAGAAACAGCTGTTTGTCAAGCACTGGACAGTGAGACTGTTCCTCTGTGCTGTTATTGAAAGAACACCTAATGATGACAGATTTGTTTGTGGAACAATAATACACTCACAAAGTGACAAAATGCTTGGACGGTATGAACGAGAAGAGTGCTTGGGTGCGACCATCCACGCGAATGTTTCTAACAATGTTGTAAAAGACATTCCATCGTTCCTTTCCTCCTCTTCGTAGATGAAGATCGAAGAGAGAGTAGCTAGAGGGGAAGACGGTCAGTGACTCTTTCCTCCGTTGTCATCTATAAGGATGAAGAATGTCAGCTGTCTGATTGGTTGGGGTCAAGGAGATCATTCTGAGAGAAAACCGGAAGGAGTGATTAAACCTGGAGGGGGAGGTGCTACAGGGGGAGAGTTCAGACAGATGGCCCCTGAAAAAGCTAAAGGTCAAGTGTAATAACTGAGTTGTGAGTTGGGTTGGATTGGTAAAAGTCCTGGTTAATATGGTGGAAATGGAGTGGAAGAAAAAAAGACTGATAGAAGTGAATCAAAGTCAGGCATGGGGAGCTTGATGTTGTCTTGGGATGGGTCATCATGGGGAAATATGATTATCAAGGTGTCAAGTTTGTTGAGAAAGTTGATGACAGACCACAGCAATGTTATTGACAACATGGAAATAAATAGAGGACATACACAGGAACAAGAAGAAAAAGATTTGAGACTTTTCTGGAATAGACCACCCTGACATGTAAGCACAACATCCAGATGCTCTCAGAATGGTAAAGTAGCAGGGTTGGGCGAATGTTTGTGTCCTTTAGAAGTCAACAGCCTGACGAGCAGCGCATGCGGTTCCTAACGTTCCCCAACACCAGGAAGTCCACATGTACCATGCAGTGGGAGAACGTTAGAACACCCCAGCCACAAGATGAGTAGATCTGTCAAAACTGAGAGAGGAGCGGACGAGAATGAAAAACACTGTTGATAAAGTTGCAGAGGAGAAAGATTCACTGTTTTGTTTCAATTAAAGTGTTGTTTTTAAGTGACTTACGTCACTTGACAAAGCTACTGCTGCTGAAAAAACTGGGAAGCATAAGACTGCGTTGACGTTGCCTTAACATGGTACACATTGGCACCCCTGAAACACCTCCTAACTCCCCGTCAAATGTATTTAAACAGACCATACAGATTACAAAGAAATCAAAATACTGCAAAGTGCGATCAAAGCTGTATGATCCGTGACCAGTTTCTTCGAGGACACGGCAACCAGCGGAGCACAAACAACCAAAAGAATCACAATGCAACTTTAATTTGTTTGTTTTCCCTTCTTGTTCCCAATGGTTTACACATTGTTACATGACAAGATGTTTTATTATTCTGTTTAATATGTGCATGTGCACGTGTGGGGCAAATGACTCCCCTGTAGAGTCCGGAGGACATACACACACACACACACACAGACATACACACACAAACACATGTGGGTTGGATTAGTTTATAATGGGTGAAAACAGAATGACATACTGTTTAATTGACACCTTTAACAATACTTTTCAATGCACACATACTTTTAGAAAACCTTGTTTCATGCCTCACGTGTGTGTGTGTGTGTGTGTGTGTGTGTGTGTGTGTGTGTGTGTGTGTGTGTGTGTGTGTGTGTGTGTGTGTGTGTGTGTGTGTGTGTGTGTTTGCATACACATTTCCTGTCATAACTAACAGATAATAAATTACTTTGTGTCAGTTGTTGGTTTTATTCTAAGCAGCTGCGTGATGTTGTAATGTCTGCAGATGGAAATGGAGAAAACAGATGAGAGAAACGGAAAAGAGAGGTTAGGCAAAACATGGACAGAAATAGTGAGAGATGAAGAGAGAGCGAAAGTGAGAGGGAAGGGGTCATTTTATCACAATGTCAACAACGCTATATGCCTACTGTATCTTCATGGTTACACACTGGCTGTGGTAAATATTATGTCAGGGTAAGCAAAGCTCATTACAGGCTAGTTCTTGCTCTTTCCGGTCCTCACTTTCATCAAGTTGCCAAGCCCAAAGTCTTAACTAATTAAAATAAATTATCTTCAGAACACTTGTTTTGTTTTTAAAACCGACTGTAAACCTAACCGCCCATAACTGTATTAACAAAAGTGGCTGTTGGTATAACTTCTCACACCATGGCACCTTTTTACTTCATAGCTTTGCCGCTCATTTACTGTGGACCGAGATCAACACTAGCCACCAGATAATAAACTGCTATTTGACATTCTATGTGTTATCTGAGCCTGGCTCAAAATGGCCATCAAACTTTCTGAAGGTTGCTGTACCTGGTGGCATAACTGACTCAACATATCTGAGAAAACGTTGTCACCACGATTGTTGGTGTCAGTTGTGTAGTGTTTACAGTGGTGATGCGTCAGTTGTGTTTCGGTCAGTTGTGTTGTTTTCAGGAATGTTGTTCATGTCAGTTTTTTGGGGAAATAATGTTGGTGTCAGTTGGAGTGTTTTGGACAGTAGTCTTGTTGTTAGTCATGTTGGAGACTATATTTGGTGTCAGTTAGGTTGTTTGGGACAGAAGTCTTGTAGTTAGTCGAGTTGCGGAATAGAGTTGGTGTCATTTGTTTAGGGAACAGAGATTGGGTCAGTTGGGGTTGATAAGCAACGCCTTGCTGTGTTCTGGTTCAGTGGAGCCCATCAGCAGCATAGCTAAAAAAAAGCAATGTGAATCTATCAGCCTGTGATCTGTGATGACTCATAAACTAACACACAGACTTACACACACACACTGCCAAGCCAGCAGGTACTGTATATGGAATACTCTCTAGAAAGAGAAGGGATGTGGGTGGGGACTCTTTATTTGGGGTGCTAGCAAGTGCTAAAGCCAGTGATAACCAATGGGGAAGCTAGCTCATGCTATACACAGTGATGTCCAGTTTGGAAGCTAGCTCATGCTATATCCACAGTGATGTCCAGTATGGAAGCTAGCACATGCTATACACAGTGATGCCCAGTATGGAAGCTAGCTCATGCTATACACAGTGATGCCCAGTATGGAAGCTAGCTCATGCTATACACAGTGATGTCCAGTTTGGAAGCTAGCACATGCTATACACAGTGATGCCCAGTATGGAAGCTAGCACATGCTATACACAGTGATGCCCAGTATGGAAGCTAGCTCATGCTATACACAGTGATGCCCAGTATGGAAGCTAGCTCATGCTATACACAGTGATGTCCAGTTTGGAAGCTAGCTCATGCTATATCCACAGTGATGCCCAGTATGGAAGCTAGCTCATGCTATACACAGTGATGCCCAGTATGGAAGCTAGCTCATGCTATACACAGTGATGCCCAGTATGGAAGCTAGCTCATGCTATACACAGTGATGTCCAGTTTGGAAGCTAGCTCATGCTATACACAGTGATGCCCAGTATGGAAGCTAGTTCATGCTATATCCAACAATTATCATAAAAAATAAATTAATTGGAATTCCAAACCTAAGCTTAAAGGGCCACTTCACCGGAAAAAAAATATGTTTTCTCACTTATCGTGGTCACTTATGTAGTAGAAATGTGAAAGAATTTTTGAAATTGGTGCCTTCTAGGCAGAGAAAAAGATTAAAATGTGTTTTTGGCTCATGTGGATGAAATATACCAAATCCCAGAATGCACTTGTTTCGCTGCTCTACGAGTCCACTCCCAAGCCACGCCTACCGGCTCGAGAGGGCAGGCAGAAGGGAAGGCTAGCTACTAATTGACTGGATAACAGAAGACACCGGTTAACATGAGTCTCCGTGACGAGTTTCTTGATAAAGTAATATAAATACTAGCCTTGCGTTGTACCGGGATGTACATCCAACACAAGGAAAGGACATGTAGTTAGTTTCCATCGTTTTCCCGTTGAACATTTAGAGCGGTGCAAACAGTGGCTGCGGGCTATGATAAGAGAATATTTGTAATTAATAAAAGTATATACATTTCTTCATATTTCCCTGTACTCTTTTGTAAATCAAATTAATACATTACAGACTTTGAACTTTTATTGTTTTTAAACATAATATAAACAATTTCACACTCATAGCTCTTCCAGAGCTTCAGCAGTTTCTTGATAGCCACAGTATTGTCCGTCACTAGCTGGAAATCTCTGTCTGATGTCCTGAACAACACAGGCAGGCAAAACAAGACGATATAGCCTTTCCCCAGTCTCTCTCCTTGCAGGACCCATTCCACGAAATGACGGTAGGCTGTTAGGCGATATTGTCTGAAAACAATAAGCACAACGTTAGCAACGCAAGCTATTTGCACCTACAATAGGCTAGCTAGCATATATGTAAATATAACCGATAGCTCAGCTAACTGATGTGAACAACAAATACATACTCACTTATACTGAAGCGTCCGTTTGTCCCTGCGGGCTTTGGCTGGCGTTTCCAATTGACCTTCGGAATCCTGAAATAAGTTTCAAAAACTTGTGTGGATCAAAGCTGGGGTGCTCTATTACGCATGCTGGCGGTCCCGTTTCTAATGCAGATTCAGTTTTTTCTTCAAGAAGAAAATAGCATCGCTGAAATTCGCAACAGCAGCGGGACTCTATCTGTGTCCATAGGCGCACAGCGAGAGCACTGGCACCACCAGTCCGCCCCAGCTCGACTCTGTACAGGCTCTTCCTCATGACCGCCAGGCAAGCTTCGCTCCTCTGCAGCAGCAGCCTCTTGTTCCTCCGTCAACCGCAACTCTTTTTCGCTGTATTGTGGCTCGTACAGGCAGCCATGAACATCGGATTCGCGCAACAGATCTTCAAAATCCCTTTCTTCCATTTCGTCTTCAAAATTACATTCTGCATTGTGTTTAGTCTAAAACTTGCATTTCTCCACAACAAGCAAGATAGGGTTAGATTAGCTACAAGATGGCTGACACTGTTTTGAGAATCTGTGACGAGGCCCCACCCCATATGGGCGGGTTGAAAAAAATGCGGAAGTAGCATCTCCTTCTGTCTGTAGTTTATAGCCTCTTTTAAAAAATCCTCCAAAGACGTAAAAATCGTCATTTTACGCCATTGGAGGATTTTTTTCCTGACTTAAAATCAAGATATCTCTCTTATCAGATGGAGTTGAGAGGTGGGAGTAAGGTCATTGGAAAATACTACCATTTGTCTACTGATACAAAGCTAAATGCAAAATCGTTGAAGTTGCTCTTTAACTCCTAAAACGTCCCCTAAACCTATCCCATAACCCTAAATCTGACCCATAATCCTGTTTTTTAATTGAAAACATAAACCTTAAGCTTAAAATAGTATTGTGTCATACTCACATTTTCCATGATTTACTGTAGTTTAAGGACTTTCGTTACTCACAAGTATAGTAAAACAAGCCCACACAGAGAGCGTGAGACACACACACACACACACACACACATACACATACACATACACACACACACACCAATACACATACACACACACACACACATACACACACAGAGACACACACACACACATTCAGTAGGATTTGTACGAATCTACAAGCATAAACACATCAGCCAAGGGCCAAAATATTTACTCAGCGGGACATTAGCTGTCCTATTTAGGGGAGTGGGTAGAGGGTGGAGTGTCTTTCATCTGGGCTATGATGGAGCTCCACCATGAAGAGGACACTGAAGGAGGAGGAAGAGGGGGAGAAGGAGGAGGAAGAGGGGGAGAAGTAGGAGGATGAGGGTGGTTAACCTCGTGCCGAACACAAGCATAGGAGACAAGCATCGGACTGACGTGCAAACATGTGTACACATACACACCATTAAACAGACACACAGACAGATGTAAATACACACACACACATACCGAGGCAAACATAGACACATTTTAACCCACAGATTAATTTGTTAATTAACTATTTGTTCATATCATAGACCAACTGGTTTTGAAATCATTACAGCTGACTGGCTGACTATGGTATTATTATCACTGACTGATTGACTGGTTCTGGTGTATTATTTACTGACTGATTATAGTTGTAGACTGGCCTAGGAAGGAGCTCTGACAATAGTAGTACTCACCCTAACTGGTTCTGGTACATTATTACTTACTGACTGATTATGGTAGTACTATCACTAACTCGTTCTGGTATCAATATCACGTACTGACTTGTAAGTCAGTTATATTAGCATCAGAACCAGTCAGACATTAAGGTATATTAGCATCAGAACCAGTCAGACATGAAGGTGTATTAGCATCAGAACCAGTCAGACATGAAGGTATATTAGCATCAGAACCAGTCAGACATGAAGGTATATTAGCATCAGAACCAGTCAGACATGAAGGTATATTAGCATCAGAACCAGTCAGACATGAAGGTGTATTAGCATCAGAACCAGTCAGACATGAAGGTGTATTAGCATCAGAACCAGTCAGACATGAAGGTATATTAGCATCAGAACCAGTCAGACATGAAGGTATATTAGCATCAGAACCAGTCAGACATGAAGGTATATTAGCATCAGAACCAGTCAGACATGAAGGTGTATTAGCATCAGAACCAGTCAGACATGAAGGTGTATTAGCATCAGAACCAGTCAGACATGAAGGTGTATTAGCATCAGAACCAGTCAGACATGAAGGTGTATTAGCATCAGAACCAGTCAGACATGAAGGTGTATTAGCATCAGAACCAGTCAGACAGCATCAGAACCAGTCAGACATGAAGGTGTATTAGCATCAGAACCAGTCAGACATGAAGGTGTATTAGCATCAGAACCAGTCAGACATGAAGGTGTATTAGCATCAGAACCAGTCAGACATGAAGGTGTATTAGCATCAGAACCAGTCAGACATGAAGGTGTATTAGCATCAGAACCAGTCAGACATGAAGGTGTATTAGCATCAGAACCAGTCAGACATGAAGGTGTATTAGCATCAGAACCAGTCAGACATGAAGGTGTATTAGCATCAGAACCAGTCAGACATGAAGGTGTATTAGCATCAGAACCAGTCAGACATTAAGGTATATTAGCATCAGAACCAGTCAGACATGAAGGTGTATTAGCATCAGAACCAGTCAGACATGAAGGTGTATTAGCATCAGAACCAAGACAAGCCGGAGAGATTAAAGAAGTGGCACGAGACAAGATTAACGAGATAACGAGAGACGACAGGGGATTGCGGATTGTGTGCGTGTATGTGTGTGTGTGTGGGTGTGTGTGTCTGTGTGTGTACATACGTGTGTGTGTGGGTGTGGCATGAGGAGCAGACTAAGGCCACACGTGGTCAGCTTACTGTCAAAACGAACACACACACACCTGCTGTATACATGCAGTGAAACATTGAATGTGTTTGTTTGTTTGTGTGTGTGTGTGTATTTAAGTGAGTGTCAACTACTGAAAAAATTTGCAATTTGTTGTCTGGTGCTTAATGAACGTTTAGATTAATGACATAAGGGATATGGTTACTGTTAGCTAAAGAAGACAAGATTATTATCTGGAAAGATTACATCATTTATTGGTGGCTTCAATAACAAACAAATGCTGGAGTCAATGATCATGTCTAACAATGGACACAGCACTTACAATGTACATCAGATTGTGTGTGTGTGTGTGTGTGTGTGTGTGTGTGTGCGTGTGCGTGCGTGTGCGGGTGTGTGTGTGTGTGAGAGAGAAACAGCTCTGAATTCCTTAAGCCTGACAGTGAGAACGCGAGGTTACTGATGCGGGGTTTTAATTGGATCAGCCGTTTCTTGAAGGAATTTTCCTTCAGAACAGGAAATGCTAAAGTTAACACTGAGTTGTAGTTGACACAGACATAGTTGTTTACTGGATGAAACATGTAATATAAGGAAACTTATTCAAAGCGTACAAAAAAAATGGTTACGACTTGTTTTGTAAAGTAAAATGTAATCAAACTTACAATCCTGTCGAAGCTGTTAACAAACATTATATTTAAATTTTTTATTGCATTTTATCGATCCTTTTGCATGAAGTCACCAAGACACTGTGTGTAGAATGAATCTCAAAGCTTTTTTACAAAGTGACGTGCAGTTCCTGTTGGAATCATGAAGGGCAATTCAAACACTGGAACTTTAAATCACCCGTGTTCTGTATTAGGACTGACTGCTGTGGGTTGGGAGGTTTCTTATTGGGCGATGGGACAACTATTTTGTTAATGGGTGCAAAAAACTTTCATCAATTTACTCGAAGGTTTGTTAAAATTCCGCTAATTTCAAATTGAGTTAGTTGATTTATAAAACAATTATATTAACAACAAAAAAGTCAGTAACCCTTTGGGTGCCCCAATTTTCAATGCTGCCTAATTAAACAACAACCTGTTCTAGAGAGCCGTCCCGTCTGCGGGATAATTGCAGTACCCTATACAACCTCTAGGGATACTTGCAGTACCCTATACAACCACTAGGGATACTTGCAGTACCCTATACAACCTTTACAACCTCAACACAAAGATTGCGAAATTCTAAAACAATATTTTTTATTTTCCTATAGTCCCAGGGATATCATTAGTATCATTTATGACCCATAGTAATCCATAATAATCCATATTCGGTTGAGTCAACACTCAAAACAGTGTTTTTGTTTTACTGAAAACGGAAGCTTCCGGGTAAGAACTGACGTTGAAATCGAAGGTGAATGGCTAATCTCCAAGAGGGCGGGTTCTCAGTCGCGTGCAGTGTATTTTGTCCATTTGGGAGAGGTTGGTTCACTCCCTCACTTCTCTTAAAGAGACATGCTTTCATTAAAATTACTGTATCTCAGTGAATAAACGAGCTAGAGACTTGAAACAAAGCCTGGCATAATGCTTAGACCTAGGGGAAGTGTTGACCAGAGATTCAGAGTCTGAGATATACATTTTCAAAGTCACTGAAAAATTAAGAAAACAATAACGTATGTTTTTTTGTTTTAGCTCATGCCACATATTGTGTGTTACATTATCCTTAATTAATTTATCATTTCCACGGATTTCAGACTATTTTCTTTCAAATGCCGTTTACCAAATATTCCTACATGGTTCTGTTCCAGAGCAATATCCATTTAGATTGGGGTGGGTCATTTTAGGCAGACATTGAGATTTGGGGTCCTGTCAAGAAGTGGTTAAATGAAGAGAAAAAAACTCTTAGCTCAATTTGTAATCACACATTAGCTAGACTTCCTGTTTATCTTAAATCCACCCACCTCGTTGACTATGATTGATTAAGCCGTAGGTTCAGATGGCATTCTAACGGTGCACACATTTGTCCACAATGAGGAGAGAACAGCACTTATTGAAACCCAAAACCAAGAACTGTTGTACGATAGTTGCAATGTTTAAAAATGTCCAATACACAGGCTGATGAAAAGTGGAAAGGAAGCTCTTCATTCCAATCGGCAGAGAACAGAGGACGTTAAATCTGTAATTGGTTTAGTCCTGCCTGTCGAACTGAGCTATGCAATAGCATCCGACCAGATGTCAGCGAAATGTTCGTCGTCTGAAGTCATCATGATTGCGGTCCTTTAAATGGGTGACAACTGACACTGCGGATGCAAATCAGTGTCAAGGACAACCGGTGTGCATTTACCCATCATTTGTAAACACTGTTGTTGTTTCATTTTAGTGACCGTTCTTTTAGCACAAATATTCACAGCAATGCGTCTTTCGACTAAATATCAGAAGGGGTAGGTTTGCAGTTGCAGCTCCTGATTGGCAGGGGAGGTGCCAACTGGTGGGAGCTCCTGATTGGCAGGGGAGGTGCCAACTGGTGGGAGCTCCTGATTGGCAGGGGTGGTGCCAACTGGTGGGAGCTCCTAATTGGCAGGGGAGGTGCCAACTGGTGGGAGCTCCTGATTGGCAGGGGTGGTGCCAACTGGTGGGATCTCCTGATTGGCAGTGGTGGTGCCAACTGGTGGGATCTGATTGGCAGGGGAGGTGCCAACTGGTCGGAGCTCCTGATTGGCAGGGGAGGTGCCAACTAGTGGGAGCTCCTGATTGGCAGGGGAGGTGACAACTGGTGGGATCTGATTGGCAGGGGAGGTGCCAACTGGTGGGAGCTCCTTATTGGCAGGGGTGGTGCCAACTGGTGGGAGCTCCTGATTGGCAGGGGAGGTGCCAACTGGTGGGAGCTCCTGATTGGCAGGGGAGGTGCCAACTGGTGGGAGCTCCTGATTAGCAGGGGTGGTGCCAACTGGTGGGAGCTCCTGATTGGCAGGGGAGGTGCCAACTGGAAAAGGTGGATAGATAATTGTATTTTTATTGAACTGTTGAACACCTTGTGTTTCTTATATGTGCAATAAATGGGATACCTTGCACACAGTATAGAAACTTGTTTTGGTTTGCTTCAACACCTGCCCTTCAATGAATATTGCAGCCGTGTCTAAGCAATCTTTTTTCCTTTACCACAAGATATGCGATTCTCTAAGCGTAATTGGGTTCTATGAATCTTATTTTTTGTCATGTTGCTAATGTGTTACCTCAAAAGGTCCACACTATCTGACTAGCCATCTAACAAATTGTTACAAATACGATTTACTACTATTTCATACTGGACCCAAGTTGGAATCAAACCCAAAAACCTGCGCGACTTATGGTCTACAACCTGAGTTACACCTTGCTCTTTAGCCCCACCTGTTGAGTAACACCGTGTGTCCCATTGGAAATTAATGTGCGGTACCTGTTGTTCATTAAATGCAGTGAAGCTGTATGTGCGAAAGAAGCATAAGTCGCAATCTAAGACGAACCAGTTAAGTTAGCACGGGACAGCTGTGTGGTCAGGCTCAGCTGAGCAGTGCGCTTACTATCACTACCAGAACCAGGTCACAGGTGCATTCACCTGTCGACCAGACAACAGTTAAAAAATAAGAAGAAACATCTCTGGAAAAAATTTCCAGAAGGGAGGGAAATAGAGAGTAAAAAGTAAAAGGAGGTGGGAGAGAGTAGGAGAGACAGGAGATGGTGGAGAGTGAAGCAACAGCTTCGTAAAATAGGAATATGGGGGAGAGAAGAAAGGTAGAGACAGAAGAGGGTTTAGGGAAGGAAGGAACGAATGTCTTTGGAGAATAGAGATAAAAAGGGGAGTTGTTAACATAATGGAGGGAGGATGTGAGTGAAGGTGTATAACATCAGAACGTATTATTCTGAGTGGCATTATTGAGACCATACTGGAGCTCAGAGAGTGAGAGTGGTGAACGGTGGTCTGTCCCAATGGTGATCATCCTGATTAAGCGGTACAAGTGTAATAATAGTTCCAGCGCGAGAAACATAATCCCGATTAGCATTATCCGCCCCTACGGCCAATTGTGGCCTACCCCCGAACCGCAAGCGCATTCACACACGGACACACGCACAACCCCCTACCCAAGACGCGGAGAGGATATATTTTCACCCACTACTAATTCAGGGAGTGGTGTTATGCTCAAATTAAGGACGAGCGCAATATTAGGCGGAGAGGAGAGGCCTGCGCGCCTACATTACGGTCCGGTTGTGCAGAACACACTTGAACTGGGCATGGGTGTGTGAGAGCGACACCCTGGAACTGGACCCTGGATCAGGTAATCAAATAGTGTCGGTGATTTCTTGTACTCTGATGGATATCTTGTTAGTGAACCGGAACGAGCAACCTCCCAGGGGCAGGATTTGTAGTTAACACTCGTGGTGTTCCGGGCCGGTACCAAATTGGCACAGGGCTCAAGAACCGGGGAACGTTACTGAAGTGCTAGATTACTTAAGAAATGTGATTTCCCCGCACTGTCGACTGGGACAAAAGCAAAGTAGAAGTTAGAGGAACATAAACTCTGTTTTTTTAAACAACCGACTTGGCATCCATGGAGCGACCGGAGCCCAGAGTCAATATTGATCCTGTATAAATATGACGTCTGTGTCCGGTTCTGTTTTGATCAAAGACCAACCGGGATAACAGATACCTGCTTTAGGGATACGCAAACACACACGCAGTGTTTGTCAGTGGCCCCCCACGGCGCGCCAGCCAGCAGGCATGACAGCACCACCAGCAGCGAGAGAGACGGCGCACAGAGACCTTATCCGCCCGATATGCGGTCGAGACCGTAGTTAACAAAGTTGGATCATTAGTTCATTTATTCGCCACTCTATCGCGGCACTGCTTTCAACCGGAGAACCTTAAGATATAAAACCTGCGCCGGCTTGGAAACAGTGGACTTGTGGACACTATAGTGGAGCCAGGGCGCACACGCCTGTCTGGAGAAAGTTCTGCTGACTAGAGAACCCAAGTTGGAGAATATCTCGTTTGAAATACGCATTCGCAAGCGGAGGACTAGTCGTGTGCAGCTTGGAGTGTGTGTGTGTGTGTGTCGGTTCGTGCCAGTGTGTGTGTCGCTGAAGCGATTAAGGGGTGTTTAATCCGGTGACACGCAGCAACACCAGGTCGGCTTCTGTTCACCTGGAACCGGCAAGACAACAACACTCAGGTCTCATTCAGGTAACTATATTACTATTCACATACCTGCCCTACCTGCACAGCATAGTAACAGGTAACTATCGAACTATTTACATACCTGCCCTATACCTGCACAGCATAATGAAAGTCAAGTCCTGGTGTCTTTCTCCGGGCTGTCCCATTACGCAGCGGCGGTGTAGTTGCCCCAAAGTGATCAACTGTCAGCAGCTATACTCACTCATAGGCGTAATTTGCGGGTGGGACGTGTGGGACATGTCCCCACCACTTTTGAAACATCTTGCGGCACGGATGTAACTAATACAAATTAATAAAACATCTCTAGTTAACTAGCAGAACATTCATTTTCTTCGTTTATAAGAGGCGATCTAGCACGCGGAAATGTGTTGTTTTTTTAAATCAAGTGATCAAAGTGCTCGTTGACTGCGATCAGTGGCTCGGATACAAGTGTTCATGTGTCTCATGGTGCCGGGCACAGTCTTCACACGGACGCGCGCTTTAATAGGTTGCGGAGACGCTCTTTTCGTTCGGGTGAAATCACAAAGTAAAATACACACAAACGTGTCCCTGCTTGATATACAACCACTGATAAGCATAATGGGTTTTAATGAAAGAAAAAAAACTGCGGATTAGAACCCAAAACCTCTGACACGCTTGGCAAAAGTTCTGCCACTGGACCATTAAAGCGCATGTGTTTAACTTTTTTTTCTACACGTGAAAATTCAATACAATTTAAATCGATTGCTGGTACATCTGATTTATGATTTAGCATTGTACTGCCAAATTGCACCCCCCCCCCTACCCACCACCACTGGATCTTTTGTCCCCACCACTTTTCAACACAAACTGACGCCCCACTGCACTACTCACTCTCTACGTTTAGATCCAGATGAGCCAGAAAAGGAGGACATTATACATCGTCCCATCCCTCTCTCTCGCCGTCCTGCTTTCACTGTGTGTGGGTAGTGGGTAGTTGGTAGTGGGTAGGCACTGTGCATGGGTACTGAATGTGAATCTGGGTACCTTTATTCAGGTAGTCCACGGAGCCACTGTATAATGCTAATAATACTAGTTTATGTTTGTAAGTTGCCATGCAGTCAAAGGCATGAGAAATATGTGAACGTATGAGCCAATGGCACTGTGACAACTATACAAAAGAGAACTGAGCTACAAGTATAGGCAGTATTGGACACACTGTGCGTGTGTGTGTGTGTGTGTGTGTGTGTGTGTGTGTGTGTGTGTGTGTGTGTGTGTGTGTGTGTGTGTGTGTGTGTGTGTGTGTGTGTGTGTGTGTGTGTGTGTGTGTGTGTGTGTGTGTGTGTGTGTGTGTCATTTATCAACTTAGTTCAAAGTACCAAATAGTGTGTGGCTGCAATGAAGAGAGACTAAAAATACATGACTAATGACATCATGTTACGTGTTAATGACTAACTGAATACTAGTTACAGTGATCATAATTATTATAATAACATCTGTAATAGTTATAGTGATTATAATAACATCTGTATTAGTCATAGTGATTATAATAACATCTGTAATAGTCATAGTGATTATAATAACATCTGTATTAGTCATAGTGATTATAATAACATCTGTATTAGTCATAGTGATTATAATAACATCTGTATTAGTCATAGTGATTATAATAACATCTGTAATAGTCATAGTGATTATAATACCATCTGCAATAGTCATAGTGATTATAATAACATCTGTATTAGTCATAGTGATTATAATACCATCTGTAATAGTCATAGTGATTATAATAACATCTGTATTAGTCATAGTGATTATAATAACATCTGTATTAGTCATAGTGATTATAATAACATCTGTTATAGTCATAGTGATTATAATAACATCTGTATTAGTCATAGTGATTATAATACCATCTGTATTAGTCATAGTGATTATAATACATCTGTAATAGTCATAGTGATTATAATAACATCTGTTATAGTCATAGTGATTATAATAACATCTGTATTAGTCATAGTGATTATAATAACATCTGTAATAGTCATAGTGATTATAATAACATCTGTATTAGTCATAGTGAATATAATAACATCTGTATTAGTCATAGTGATTATAATACCATCTGTATTAGTCATAGTGATTATAATACCATCTGTATTAGTCATAGTGATTATAATAACATCTGTATTAGTCATAGTGATTATAATAACATCTGTATTAGTCATAGTGATTATAATAACATCTGTAATTAGTCATAGTGATTATAATACCATCTGTATTAGTCATAGTGATTATAATAACATCTGTATTAGTCATAGTGATTATAATAACATCTGTAATAGTCATAGTGATTATAATAACATCTGTATTAGTCATAGTGATTATAATAACATCTGTATTAGTCACAGTGATTATAATAACATCTGTATTAGTCATAGTTATTATAATAACATATGTAATTGTCATAGTGATTATAATAACATCTGTTATAGTCATAGTGATTATAATAACATCTGTTATAGTCAGAGTGATTATAATAACATCTGTTATAGTCATAGTGATTATAATACCATCTGTATTAGTCATAGTGATTATAATACCATCTGTATTAGTCATAGTGATTATAATAACATATGTAATTGTCATAGTGATTATAATAACATCTGTTATAGTCATAGTGATTATAATAACATCTGTTATAGTCAGAGTGATTATAATAACATCTGTTATAGTCATAGTGATTATAATAACATCTGTTATAGTCATAGTGATTATAATAACATCTGTATTAGTCATAGTGATTATAATACCATCTGTAATAGTCATAGTGATTATAATAACATCTGTTATAGTCATAGTGATTATAATACCATCTGTATTAGTCATAGTGATTATAATACCATCTGTATTAGTCATAGTGATTATAATAACATCTGTATTAGTCATAGTGATTATAATAACATCTGTATTAGTCATAGTGATTATAATACCATCTGTATTAGTCATAGTGATTATAATACCATCTGTATTAGTCATAGTGATTATAATACCATCTGTATTAGTCATAGTGATTATAATACCATCTGTATTAGTCATAGTGATTATAATACCATCTGTATTAGTCATAGTGATTATAATAACATCTGTATTAGTCATAGTGATTATAATAACATCTGTATTAGTCATAGTGATTATAATAACATCTGTATTAGTCATAGTGATTATAATAACATCTGTATTAGTCATAGTGATTATAATAACATCTGTATTAGTCATAGTGATTATAATAACATCTGTATTAGTCATAGTGATTATAATAACATCTGTATTAGTCATAGTGATTATAATAACATCTTTAATAGTCATAGTGATTATAATAACATCTGTATTAGTCATAGTGATTATAATAACATCTGTATTAGTCATAGTGATTATAATAACATCTGTATTAGTCATAGTGATTATAATACCATCTGTATTAGTCATAGTGATTATAATACCATCTGTATTAGTCATAGTGATTATAATAACATCTGTATTAGTCATAGTGATTATTATAATAACTAATACCATCTGTATTAGTCATAGTGATTATAATAACATCTTTAATAGTCTTTAATATAGTGATTATAATACCATCTGTATTAGTCATAGTGATTATAATAACATCTGTATTAGTCATAGTGATTATAATAACATCTGTAGTATTAGTCATAGTGATTATAATACCATCTGTATTAGTCATAGTGATTATAATACCATCTGTATTAGTCATAGTGATTATAATAACATCTGTATTAGTCATAGTGATTATAATAACATCTTTAATAGTCATAGTGATTATAATAACATCTGTATTAGTCATAGTGATTATAATAACATCTGTATTAGTCATAGTGATTATAATAACATCTGTAGTTGTCATAGTGATTATAATACCATCTGTATTAGTCATAGTGATTATAATACCATCTGTATTAGTCACAGTGATTATAATAACATCTGTATTAGTCATAGTGATTATAATAACATATGTAACTGTCATAGTGATTATAATAACATCTGTCATAGTGATTATAATAACATCTGTTATAGTCAGAGTGATTATAATAACATCTGTTATAGTCATAGTGATTATAATACCATCTGTATTAGTCATTGTCAGGGTTCGGCTCTCAAGCCGACAGAGGACACAAGCGCAGAGAACTTGTTCTTTACAATGGGTTTTATTCATCCAGGACAGGCAAGACAGGCACAAGAACTGGGAACTTGAATTAACAAAACACAAAATCAGACAGAGGAAACTCATACACAAGGAACATAAACCAGAACGTGCAAATAACCCGGTATACATAAAACCCAACCCATCAACAACAAAACTGAAAGTTCACATTACCAACTCTAACTTGGTCTAAACAACATGCAAACACTCCTGTATTAAATCATAACAGTACAACTAAAATCCTAAACACCACATACCTTGAATTAATGTCCCGACACTAAACAACTGATAAGCACAGAACTAAATAGGGACACTAATGAAAACCTGAACCCAGGTGTGGGAAAAACTCAGGTGTCTAGAATGTCTGTGATTACTCCCTCTCTCTGCTGGTCGGGGGAGTGCCAACTCCCGCATAGAGAGGGACAGAGGGAGGGAACCATGACAGTCATAGTGATTATAATACCATCTGTATTAGTCATAGTGATTATAATAACATATGTAATTGTCATAGTGATTATAATAACATCTGTTATAGTCATAGTGATTATAATAACATCTGTTATAGTCAGAGTGATTATAATAACATCTGTTATAGTCATAGTGATTATAATACCATCTGTATTAGTCATAGTGATTATAATACCATCTGTATTAGTCATAGTGATTATAATAACATATGTAATTGTCATAGTGATTATAATAACATCTGTTATAGTCATAGTGATTATAATAACATCTGTTATAGTCAGAGTGATTATAATACCATCTGTATTAGTCATAGTGATTATAATAACATCTGTATTAGTCATAGTGATTATAATAACATCTGTATTAGTCATAGTGATTATAATAACATCTGTATTAGTCATAGTGATTATAATAACATCTGTTATAGTCAGAGTGATTATAATACCATCTGTATTATTAGTCATAGTGATTATAATAACATATGTAATTGTCATAGTGATTATAATAACATCTGTTATAGTCATAGTGATTATAATAACATCTGTTATAGTCAGAGTGATTATAATAACATCTGTAATAGTCATAGTGATTATAATACCATCTGTAATAGTCATAGTGATTATAATACCATCTGTAATAGTCATAGTGATTATAATAACATCTGTATTAGTCATAGTGATTATAATAACATTTGTAATAGTCAGAGTGATTACAGTACCATCGTAATAGTCACAGTGATTATAATAACATTTGTAATATGCAAAGCGATTATTATAACATCTGAAAATTTATAGTGATCATTATAACATCCGAATATTTATAGTGATTATTATAACATCTGAATATTTTTTGTGATTATTATAACAACTGAATATTTATAGTGATTATTATAACATCTGAATATTTATAGTGATTATAAAAACATCTGTAGGAGGTCACACAAAGCGCTTGGCTACAAAGGTTGACAGTTCAACAGGTCTCTTTTCAGTTAAACTCACACACATGATCCTCACACGTTTAAACACTGTTGTTAATTTTGCCGTGTGTGTTCCCTGTTGGTTTCTTGGTTGCTTGATTGCGACAGTGTGAGAGAGGTAAGATAGACAGGAGGAACGGGACAGTGTGTCAGGGTAGAGAGAGAGACAGACAGAGAGAGGATGAACGGGACAGTGTGTTAGGGTAGACAGAGAGACAGACAGAGAAACAGACAGAGAAAGAGACAGAGACAGAGAGTGAGACAGAGAGTGAGACAGAGAGACAGACAGAGAAACAGACAGAGAGACAGACAGAGTGACAGACAGAGTTGAGTAATGGGACAGTGTGTCGGTGTAGACAGAGAAACAGACAGAGAAACAGACAGAGAAACAGACAGAGAGACAGACAGACAGAGAGACAGAGAGACAGACAGAGAGACAGACAGAGAAACAGACAGAGTGACAGACAGAGAGACAGACAGAGACAGAGAGTGAGACAGAGAAACAGACAGAGTGACAGACAGAGTTGAGGAACGGGACAGTGTGTCGGTGTAGACAGAGAAACAGACAGAGAAACAGACAGAGAAACAGACAGAGAGACAGACAGAGAGACAGACAGAGAGACAGACAGAGAAACAGACAGAGAGTTAAATGTAGACTGAGAGTAAACCAGGTTGTTCCAGGGTCACTGAGGTCTTGTCAAAAACTGGAAAGTTACAAGACCTCTGGGACTTATGCCAATAAAAAGCCCTTATATCTCCCCCTCTCTCCCTCTCTTACTCTCCCTCTCTCCACCTCTCTCTCCATCTCTCTCTCCACTTCTCTCTCCACCTCTCTCTCTCCACCTCTCTCTCCACCTCTCTCTCCACCTCTCACCTCTCTCCACCTCTCTCTCTCTCCACCTCTCTCTACCTCTCTACTTTTCTCTCTCCCTCTCCATCTCTCTCCACCTCTCTCTCTCCACCTCTCTCTCCACCTCTCTCTCCACCTCTCACCTCTCTCCACCTCTCTCTCTCTCCACCTCTCTCTACCTCTCTACTTTTCTCTCTCCCTCTCCATCTCTCTCCACCTCTCTCTCCACCTCTCTCTCCACCTCTCTCTCCACCTCTCTCTCTCCACCTCTCTCTCCACCTCTCTCCACCTCTCACCTCTCTCCACCTCTCTCTCTCTCCACCTCTCTCCACCTCTCTCTCTCTCTCCATCTCTCTCCACCTCTCTCTCTCCACCAATCACTCTCTACTGCTGTCATTTCTCCACGCCTCTACCCTTCTTGCCTTTCGTTTCGTCTCTAACTTCCTCCCTCAAAAACACACAACGCTGTTTTGCTCTCTTCTATCCATCGCTCACACACAAAGATAACTTTTTTGTCTTTCTTTCTCTGTTTTTCCTCTTGTATTGCAGTGGTTGGATCCAGAAAACACAGTGATTTGAGTGAGGAGGAGAAAGGTTAAACAAATGTCCTGCTGGGCTGTGGGTTAGTGGATCCGTTTCTATTTAATTGGAACCGTTAAAGCTTTGTCGAGGGAAAAGTAGAGACTGTGGTCAATAACTCCCTGCTATTAATCGTTCAGGATTCAAACATCTAGTTTTGTAATTCATGTGGTTTTATAGAATGTATCTTATGTAAACCTTCCCGATTGTAATGAACAATGAGATGTACAAGTGTTTCACCACAAACTGTCACACACACAAATCTCACAACGTTCTGAAGCTGCAAGCTGCCAGCTACTATGAAAATCAGTCATTGGATTTACTTGGATATTCTGCTACTGGTCGTAAATTTGAATGAACCCCTCACAACAAAAATAAACACTTCTTATCAAATTTAGAAATTCATTGCTAGTGGAGGAGATTTTGATTATGGGTTATCAATATATCAATTAAGATATTAGTCATCCAGCCCAAAATGGGATGTTTTGAAGATTTTGTGAATTTTCATTTCAATTTCAATTTTCATTCACATTTACACATCGTGTACAATTACGATATATAAATTAATGTCCTCCACAAACAAAACAATGTGGCAAGCTGTTGGGAACCCTTAAAGGATGTTCCACATCATTATTCCTAAGCAGGCCACAGGTTTCAAGCAATGTGGGAAAGAAAAAGGAAATCTCTGATGCGGAAAAGCGTGGCTGATTCAGAGCACAGACGGGTTTGTGCAGATAAAGCCATAATAAGAAAGGTTACTACCAGACAAATTAATCGGATTAAGAGAGCAGCTACTAAAATGCCATTACAAAGAAGAAAACAGGTATTTGAAGCTGCTGGTGCCTCTGGAGTCCCGGGAACCTCAAGGTGTAGGATCCTCCAGAGGCTTGCAGTGCTGCATAAACCTATTTGGCCACCACTAACCAATGCTCACATGCAGAAACGGTTGCACATTTTCAAACAGTCTTTTTTACTGATGAATGCCATGCAACACAGGGAGGTCCAGATGGATGGAGTAGTGGATGGTTGGTGGATGGAGTAGTGGATGGTTGGTGGATGGAGTAGTGGATGGGGTAGTGGATGGAGTAGTGGATGGAGTAGTGGATGGAGTAGTGGATGGAGTAGTGGATGGTTGGTGGATGGAGTAGTGGATGGAGTAGTGGATGGAGTAGTGGATGGTTGGTGGATGGAGTAGCGGATGGAGTAGTGGATGGAGTAGTGGATGGTTGGTGGATGGAGTAGCGGATGGAGTAGTGGATGGAGTAGTGGATGGAGTAGTGGATGGGGTAGTGGATGGAGTAGTGGATGGAGTAGTGGATGGAGTAGTGGATGGAGTAGTGGATGGAGTAGTGGATGGGGTAGTGGATGGAGTAGTGGATGGAGTAGTGGATGGAGTAGTGGATGGAGTAGTGGATGGAGTAGTGGATGGGGTAGTGGATGGAGTAGTGGATGGAGTAGTGGATGGAGTAGTGGATGGAGTAGTGGATGGTTGGTGGATGGAGTAGCGGATGGAGTAGTGGATGGAGTAGTGGATGGTTGGTGGATGGAGTAGCGGATGGAGTAGTGGATGGAGTAGTGGATGGTTGGTGGATGGAGTAGTGGATGGAGTAGTGGATGGAGTAGTGGATGGTTGGTGGATGGAGTAGTGGATGGAGTAGTGGATGGTTGGTGGATGGAGTAGTGGATGGAGTAGTGGATGGTTGGTGGATGGAGTAGTGGATGGTTGGTGGATGGAGTAGTGGATGGTTGGTGGATGGAGTAGTGGATGGTTGGTGGATGGAGTAGCGGATGGAGTAGTGGATGGAGTAGTGGATGGTTGGTGGATGGAATAGTGGATGGTTGGTGGATGGAGTAGTGGATGGTTGGTGGATGGAGTAGCGGATGGAGTAGTGGATGGAGTAGTGGATGGTTGGTGGATGGAGTAGTGGATGGTTGGTGGATGGAGTAGTGGATGGTTGG
This sequence comes from Dallia pectoralis, assembly GCA_029465975.1. Taxonomy (NCBI): domain Eukaryota; kingdom Metazoa; phylum Chordata; class Actinopteri; order Esociformes; family Umbridae; genus Dallia; species Dallia pectoralis. Next base: position 1,652,788 of record CM055757.1, on the reverse strand, counting down.
TGGATGGAATAGTGGATGGTTGGTGGATGGTTGGTGGATGGAGTAGTGGATGGTTGGTGGATGGAGTAGTGGATGGTTGGTGGATGGAGTAGTGGATGGTTGGTGGATGGAGTAGCGGATGGAGTAGTGGATGGAGTAGTGGATGGTTGGTGGATGGAATAGTGGATGGTTGGTGGATGGAGTAGTGGATGGTTGGTGGATGGAGTAGCGGATGGAGTAGTGGATGGAGTAGTGGATGGTTGGTGGATGGAGTAGTGGATGGTTGGTGGATGGAGTAGTGGATGGTTGGTGGATGGAATAGTGGATGGTTGGTGGATGGTTGGTGGATGGAGTAGTGGATGGTTGGTGGATGGAGTAGTGGATGGTTGGTGGATGGAGTAGTGGATGGTTGGTGGATGGAGTAGTGGATGGTTGGTGGATGGAGTAGTGGATGGTTGGTGGATGGAATAGTGGATGGTTGGTGGATGGTTGGTGGATGGAGTAGTGGATGGTTGGTGGATGGAGTAGTGGATGGTTGGTGGATGGAGTAGTGGATGGTTGGTGGATGGAGTAGTGGATGGTTGGTGGATGTCCCAATAAGGCTGCAACGTCAGCAAGGAAGTCTTTGCATCTCATGCTGCAAAGAATACCTGTGTGTCATTGGCTGCTATGGGCATTAAAAGGAGAGAAACTCTGGCCCCCATCTTCCCCTGACCTCAACTCTATTGAGAACCTTTGGAGCATCCTTAAGCAAAAGATCTATGAGGGTGGGAGGCAGTTCACATCAAAACAACAGCTCTAGGAGGCTCTTTTGACATCCTGCAAAGAAATTCAAGCAGAACCTCCATAAACTCACAAGTTCAATGGATGCAAGGATTATGAGGGTGATGTCAAAGAAGGGCTCTTATTTTAACATGTAACTTGCCCTGTTAAAAGGTGTTTGAAAATAGCTTTTGATTTCAGTAAATATGACCTCCTAATGCTGCAGTCCAACAAATTATTATTTTCAGTTCATAACAACCGATAAAATGTTTTGAAACTCTGTTTGGCATAATAATTTGGAACAGTGCATTTTCAGGCTGTTACCATTGGGTGGTTCGTAAAAAATTCAAAAGGACTGTCATTTGCATCGACTATTTCGGACAACCAGTGTAAAATATAATTTGCATATTAATTTGGAACGCGGTGTATTTGAAGACATCAATGCCACAGGTCTGTAACTGGCAGCTTTATTAAATAGTACCCACAAAACATCAGTTTAAACATTAGCAGTGAAGACGCAACTCCAGGATGATAGCCTTCTTAACAGAGTTTTTTTTTATTGGTCCAGTTTCTGTGTTCTTTTGCCCATCTAAATCTTTTATTTGTATTGGCCAGTCTCAGAAAGTCAAAGTAAATGAACACACCGAACGGCAAAACATTTGAGCGCTGACTTAAGCATCTGCAAAAAAAAGTTTGAACAACACACACGTAACAAGGCCCCGGATCCAGCTAAAGAAAAACAGCCCCAAAGCATGATGCATGATGCCACCGCCATGATTCACTCTGGGTATAATGTTCTTTGGGTGATGTGCAGTGTTGTTTTTGTGAGTTGAAGTTATGGCAAAAAAGTTCAACCTTAGTTTCATCAGTTGCTTTTTAGAGACTGTATGTTTGTTTTTCCATACTTCAGCCGTCTTGCCACCCATAGCCCGTAGCCCATACATATGAAAAATATGAGTGATTGTTGTCACATAGCACACAGCCAGTACTTGTCAGAAATTCCTGCAGCTCCTTTAATATTGCTGTAGGCCTCTTGGAAGCCTCCCAGACCAGTTTCTTCTCATCTTTTCATCAATTTTGGAGGGACATCCTGTTCTTGATAATGTCTCTTTTGTGCCATATTTTCTGCACTTGATAATTATTTTTTACCCTTCTTCTAAATGATATCTTTCAACAATGAGATCCGTCTCTGCGGGCAATGGCTTTTGCTTTAAGATGCAACTAAGAAAATGTTTTACTGGAACAGCTGACCATTATTTGTGATTAATCAGAGTCACTTTAAATGACGGCATGTGTGTACTGACTTATATTTAATATGCGTTTGAATGTGATTGGTTAATTCTGAGCATAGCCTCATTTTTTCATATAAAAACCTTGCATTTTACCCGGGGTGTGTAGACGTTTATATCCACCGTATCTGCAACAATGCATCAAACTCGGATGAACGTTTGACATTTATGATGATAACAACCCAAATCAGGAATAAAAAGTGAACTAAGACAATTGGCCTTTACCTTAATTAAAGGACCTAAAAGCAGCTCTAACCAAAAATAATTATTTCTGATGATTGCTATTCGTCAATGCTCCTCAAAGCTTGGTATGGCCAAATACTTCAGAATCTTGCTGTGACATGTCGGAAGAGACATAGTCGCTTGACGTAGACTTTCTACAGGTAGTGCACATAATCAAGAATTTCAAGTCAAGTAAAGGGTGAGAAGATGATGAGAAGATGTGCATGACCCCTGCACAAGGAAGGTTAGCGTTAGGTATTAAGGTTAAGGGTCAATGTACCGGCTAGCGTGAAGGTTAAGTATTATGGTTAGGGTCATTTCTATTTATTCTGAAAGGTAAAGGTTAGTATTAACGCTTGGGAAAATGCGTTGGATGGCGCAGTTGGTTAAAATTCAAAGACTGAAGTCATGAATTAGACGGAAGACCACAGAAGGGATGACTGATGTTTTGGGATTGTTTGCATACTGCATACCCACAGTAATGTCCTAATACAGTAGTAGATAACACCCTTCTTACACAATGCACAACTTCACATTCCCGTCTGTCGTGGTTCAGATAACAGAATGGAGGAAGAAGGTCCGACAGCCATAAACACTAATAATCAACACGATATCACAGGTTTTTGTGAAATAGTCACGATTTTTGTAGCCAAAATTTGTGACATGCACACGTAAAAGTTTTTTTTTCGTGTCCTGGACACGATTAGTTTTTTTGTGTACAGGACACATAATATTTAGGACTCCACGGAAAATCATCACGCACACACAAAAAAGCACAAGAAAAGTTTTTGGTCAACAACACGTTAAACAAATAAGTAAATCGAAATGTTAGGTATTTGTTAAGGTTAGGTTAGGGCAAGAGTAAGAGTCAGGCTTTCGTTTAATATTTATAGTAATAAAAAGAGTTATATGCCAGAAAGTTAAGTCCGTCGCGTTTACAATTCAAGCTACGCCCACTTCCTGGTTGAAATGCAAGTTGAGTCAACCAATCATGACACTTGCTTTCAACAGCTCAAGAAAATCGTGACCAGGACACGAAAAAACTACTACTATGTCACAAATTTTGCTTACAAAAATCGTGTCTATTTCACGAAATCTCATGATACTTTGTTGCTAATAATAGAACAAACTGAAATAAACAAGAAATAGCCAATAGTCAAACAAATGGGAACATCTTTTTTGGGCCAGACCTCCAGCCTTAATTTACCGGGCCATCACTAGGATAACACATGTTCTGCAGTTGGAGGAAACAGTGGCGCGTTTGTTTTATCACTGCTTCAGGGGGTTCCGGAGAGTCTCAAACCCAAATATCTGAGATCAACTCTTGAATGTAGATAAACAAGCGTGCTTCTTTCATGGTGACCGTCCACGCTTAAGGACCTTTCCTTATCGGCTGTGCGATTTCAGGGTGATACGAGGTGTCTTCTGTGCCCGGGACAGGGTGTGCTCCCAGGGCCATGAGTGAGCTGCGTGTCCCCGTGCTCACAACACTGCTGGTCCTCCTGTTGACCGCCGACGTCTGCGAACAGAACGGCGTGCGCGTGACCACGGGGGCGAGCGCCGAGGCACACACGGACGGACGCAATCTCCTGGAGCTCGTCATGACCAAGGTGCGTCTGACACAGCCGCCACGGCAGGAGGAGATGAGGGCTAAGGAGACCAAGGAGAAGAAGGAAGTGGAAAGAGTTCACCATGGTGAGCACAAAATCAGTGAGTTAGCAACCGTCAGATTGATTTGGTGTGCCGTTTAGTTTTTTCCTGATGCACCTTGTGCCCTTCCTGGGATCTGACACAACACATTACATGAACACTATAAAACCATAGAAACACCACATACATTGACAACAGTACATGCAGCACACTACTATTTGATACCTTTTGTAAGGTCTCCTAACGGAATATCTCTATTTGGAGCAGTGGGTTGTGTTCCTGGCTGGTGAGCTGAAGGTTGTGGGTTTGTGGAACTGGATCCTAGATGCTGCAATATTGTCGAAAATAGCCGATGTGTTTTGTGTCTTTTGGCAAAGCTGCCTGATGAATTATCCTGACTTGAATTGTGTATAGGAAACCTAGCTGGTTGTGGCATTCAGCCTGTGTATGGTCGATAGATTATGTCAAGCAGATTACAAACAAATGAATATAGCAACAACAACAACATTGGGCCATATTCTTCAATGTTTTCTTAAGTTATTTCTTAAATTCGTTCCTAAGAAAGGTCCTAAGAAAAGTCTTACTCAAATTCACGAACGTTTTCTTAAATGGCGTAATTGTTCTGCAGGGCGGAGTGGAAACTCATCGTAAAAACGTGGAGAATGCAAAAATGCCTAAACCAACATGTATAGACAGTATAGAGAATCAGACGCCAAAAGAACAAATTACTTCTGTAGTTCAGAAGTGGAAATACTTCTGCAATAAGTGAACAGGCCAAAATATGTAATATTTTATATAATATCATTACACTCGGGTTCGGGTCTCACCTTTTATCCCCGATTACAGCTCTAATCGGAATGACCGCAATCTCGGGGGTGCCATCCACAGAAAAGTGTTAAATAAATGCAAATATTTGAAATAATTGAATATTATTTATAATGTTATTCTTCATATTATTTAGAGCAATGTACAATTGATGAAAACACAGAGACTAATGATTTGTCACGAAAATGTCAGCGCGCAAATCTGCGTAAGAGTGCTTTTCACTGTGCGTAGATTCTGTTCTTGCCTAAGAACAAATTCCAGATAAGTAAACATTGGTGAATGTCAGAATCTTCGTGGAAACTGCGTAAGTGGGTTTTAAGAATGAATTTATTCTTAAGAACGGTTGAAGAATATGGCCCATTGTCCTTTTTAAATTCAAATTAAATAATATGGGATGTTTTTAAAACCTGTATACACATGAGCATTATTTATAATAATACACATTTCCTGTTCTTTCAGAGGTGTTTCCCAGAGACCTAAAACAGAGGGACAAGTTCATCCAACACCTAACAGGTCAGACGGTATCACCTCTTTGCGTGAGTGTGTGTGTGTGTGTGTGTGTGTGTGTGTGTGTGTGTGTGTGTGTGTGTGTGTGTGTGTGTGTGTGTGTGACACGGCTAACAATACATCGGGTGTCCAGAAGTTTCCACATAATCCAACTGGACAAATCAGCCTTCACAAGGCTTTTCAGACAGACCACTCTAGCAAAAAGGCTATAGATTAGGCATTAGGATTACAGGTTTTGGGTAAAATGCACAATTACAGGTTGAGTTACATTTAGGTTTAGGATTTATGCATTAGATTCACGGTTTGACGTTAGATCCTGGTTACATTTTGGCTCAAAGGTTATGTTATTGTTTTTAGTGTTAGGTTAAGATCAGAGTTTGGGTTAGGATTGGGGTTAGATTCTGGGTCAGGGAATAAAGAAAATGGAGTTGTGGTTTTCTGCAGACCAGAGTGATGAAAAATGTGTGTGTGTGTGTGTCACCAGTATAACCTGTGTTTTATGTTTGTATTCCAGGTCCTCTATACTTTAACCCAAAGTGCAGAAAACACTTCTATAGACTTTATCACAACACCAGAGACTGTACATCACCAGCCTGTGAGTATTGATGCCGACACAGACAAACACACTCACACACTTTTGGTTGGGTTGTTCTATGGGTTCCGAAAAAATATGTTGTCTGTTAGACGTAGTTATTCACTAAAGGAATCTATTTCAAATTTGGCAGTTTCCCTTGGAATTCACTAGTTAGACATCGTTGATGATTATCCTGCATTGTCCTGCACTGGTTAGTCCAGATAAAATGAGTGTGATTTATTAACCCAATGAGGAAGGCGGAACTTGAATATGAATCTGACTGAATTGGAATGAGGACATCTGGCTTATCCTAGTCAACTCAAAACATACAAGCCTGACATTTTTTTGCTATCCTATTTGTCTAGAATATTCTTCCTTGTTCAGCACTGCGGCTGTGAGCAAGCAAGCACATTTATTTATATAGCACAATTCACACATAGAAGCAATTCAATGTGCTTTACAGAGGGAAAAAAAAATATAATAAAATACATGCATTTTATATTGATAGCAACCAGTTTAGTGGCACATTACATGTTTTCATTTATGCAGTGTTGTCACGAGTGTAGTGGATTTGTTCCACATCAGGGGTTTAGTGGGGTGCTTCCTGTTTCTGGTGATTGTTTGTTGTTAGCCCGGCTGGGGCATGTTAGCAATGTTAGCAAACTCACCACACTTGTGACACATGTATTAGAATAAAAAATAATAAAAACATCAAATGGGCAATTGGATGAGGAATAGCAAATAAAAATAGAATAAGAACAAATTAAAATAAACTCGAAATAGACTTAGCAGTGTGGTACATTTTAAGCGCTCAGTCATATGCTTGTAAAAAACTAAATGTTTTTAGCCTGGCTTTAAAAATAGATACATCTGGGTTACGTCTAAGATCTTCTGGTAGTTTATTCCAGTTGCATGCAGCGTTTTGCTGAATGCAGATTCACCATGTTTAGTTTTGACTCTGGGCTCTACAAGCTGTCCTGAGTTCAATGATCTGGGGGCCTTCAAATTATATATTTTCATTTAGACGACTAACAAGTGATGGCAATTGACTGAACAAATATCACTTCCACAAGTATGAAATAATAACACAACATAGATAGACTATATTGTGTGTGTGTTCCATGTGAGATATTCAAACTCATGTTGAGGTTTGACCTGGGACTGTCTGCGTGTGTCTCCTGTAGTCTATAAGAGATGTGCTCGTCTTCTCACCAGACTGGCCGGGAGTCAGAGGTGTACAGAGAGGTAGAACATGAACACAGTGTGTACATAGAGGTAAGACTGTGTGTGTGTGTGTGTGTGTGTGTGTGTGTGTGTGTGTGTGTGTGTGTGTGTGTGTGTGTGTGTGTGTGTGTGTGTGTGTGTGTGTGTGTGTGTGTGTAGGGGGTCGATGGATGGTTCAATGGGGGAATTTGATAACAAATAGCTAATAGGTTTTCATATTCCAGTGTCACTTGGTCTAATATCATTGTGAGAAGACAGGTTATAGGTTTTCTACTGTAGAAATAACTGAGAGCAGACATGTCAAGGTGTTACAGTGTCAAATGATGTATCAATTAACAATGTGATATTTTTCCTGCCTTTTTCTTCAGCCTTTTCTTTCTCTTTCTCTGCCTGTCTTCCCGACATCTTTCTTCATCGTCTGTTCATTCTGTTCTACTTGTATTATCCCACCACTGCTCAGTCACAAATATAATTAGTCTGTCATGTATATAATATTAATAACACTGGATCCTTGACAGGCTGTGTTATTAATAGCATGAGAGCCTCTAGACAGCATCATTAATATAGCTGAGTCCTTCTGAATCCATGTTATTAATAGCATGAGAGCCTCTAGACAGCATCATTAATATAGCTGAGTCCTTCTGAATCCATGTTATTAATAGCATGAGAGCCTCTAGACAGCATCATTAATATAGCTGGGTCCTTCTGAATCCATGTTATTAATTACACTCAATCCTTCTCATACAAGTGTTCTTTGGAAAGGAATTTTGAATGCAGCCAAGTACAAAGTTCACTTAATGTCCGTTCATCTCTCTATATGTCTGTCTCTCTATCCCTCTATATGTCTGTCTCTCTATCCCTCTATATGCCTGTCTCTCTATCCCTCTATATGTCTGTCTCTATCCCTCTATATGTCTGTCTCTCTATCCCTCTATATGTCTGTCTCTATCCCTCTATATGTCTGTCTCTATCCCTCTATATGTCTGTCTCTCTATCCCTCTATATGTCTGTCTCTCTATCCCTCTATGTGTCTGTCTCTCTAGCCCTCTATGTGTCTGTCTCTCTAGCCCTCTATATGTCTGTCTGTCTCTAGCCTTCTATATGTCTGTCTCTCTATCCCTCTATATGTCTGTCTCTCTATCCCTCTATGTGTCTGTCTCTCTAGCCCTCGATGTGTCTGTCTCTCTATCCCTCTATATGTCTGTCTCTCTAGCCCTCTATATGTCTGTCTCTCTATCCCTCTATATGTCTGTCTCTCTATCCCTCTATATGCCTGTCTCTCTATCCCTCTATATGTCTGTCTCTATCCCTCTATATGTCTGTCTCTCTATCCCTCTATATGTCTGTCTCTATCCCTCTATATGTCTGTCTCTCTATCCCTCTATGTGTCTGTCTCTCTAGCCCTCTATGTGTCTGTCTCTCTAGCCCTCTATATGTCTGTCTGTCTCTAGCCTTCTATATGTCTGTCTCTCTATCCCTCTATATGTCTGTCTCTCTATCTCTCTATATGTCTGTCTCTCTAGCCCTCTATATGTCTGTCTCTCTAGCCCTCTATATGTCTGTCTCTCTATATGTCTGTCTCTCTATCCCTCTATATGCCTGTCTCGCTAGCCCTCTATATGTCTGTCTCTCTATCTCTCTATATGTCTGTCTCTTTAGACCTCTATATGTCTGTCTGTCTTTCTAGCCCTCTATATGTTTGGAAACTTCCTCTCCAGAACCTCTTTCTTTGACTTTTTATATCTCTCTTTCTCTTGCTGTCTCGCTCTTTCATGTGGAGGGTTTGTCTGTTTTTCTCAGAGAGATCTTACAATAATTATAATAATATTTTGAGCTTATATAGTGCTTTTCTAGGTACTCAAAGCGCTTCAACCTTTGAACTATGATTTCTTATCTAGAACGGTCCCTTTTTTTTACATTTTATCTCTATACTTTCTCTACAGATTCTATGTAGGAGAGAAGTGCCTTGGGAAGTAACAAGGAATAGAGATGAGCTCAACTACTGGGTGTCATGGTGATCGTTGGATGAGCTGAGAGACTGTTGGGAGTTGGATGAGCTGAGCGTCTGCACAGCAGAGATCGCGTACCCTACCGTACTCAACTTTACATTTTAACTGCGTGAATGAAGACAGACAACAGACTCTGACCTCTAAGTTCTGCTGCCAAAAACCTTGGCGTGTGGTTTTTACTTTCACCATACCGGGATAATATATTTTATACCACGTCACACTGTGAAACTAATTCTGTGTTCATCAACATGACTTTATGGGTTGCAACTATTTGATTTAATGTTGGATGTGGTTTAGTTTCAGTTGGTTGGTTTGTTATAGATTGGTTGGTTGTCTCTGAGCTGTGTGTGTTGTGAACAGGCAAGCGTACAGACAGGCAGGCAGACAGGACAGAAGTCTTAATCTTCACCTCTGCTACATTCCACAGAGGTAGAGAGTCATAAGGTGTTCTAATCTCTGATGGACTGACTGGCTGGTAATCTGCTGGTCTGGATCCTGGTGGGATGACTGGCTGGTAATGTGCTGGTCTGGTCCCTGGTGGGATGACTGGCTGGTAATGTGCTGGTCTGGTCCCTGGTGGGATGACTGGCTGGTAATCTGCTGGTCTGGTCCCTGGTGGGATGACTGGCTGGTAATCTGCTGGTCTGGTCCCTGGTGGGATGACTGGCTGGTAATCTAGTGATCTGGTCTTCAACAAACTTTCTGCCAATACAGCTGGAGAGATCAGTCTTTCTTTTATGGTAAAAGAAAGATGCAGAAATATTTCAAAGAATGTTCACTAGGTTTATCCCGGTGGAAGGATCCGGGTTTCAAATTGTACATTTGGGTTTCACCTGACCAGGATTTGTTCGTTCTTCAAACAAAACATACAACATATTTCGAAATAGTGCACAAGATTTAACAAGAGCCTATGTGGCTCAAATCAAATGTGGCTCTGGTGAAAGTAAACAACGTGGTGTAGTTTGGGACACAGGTCATACATCTAGGAAATACTCCTGAACAATAAAACACCACTGAACAATAAAACACCACGGCCAATTCACATTTAAACTGTAATCTGCCTGAAAGCGAACGTGTTCAGTCATTCATCTATAAAACACCCCTGATGAAGACAACATTGTGATGCATATAGTATTTATATATTCAAGTGTATATTCTTTGTTTGCACATTGTGTGCATATACAGCGCCTAATGTCCATTATGTATATATTGTACATACAAAATAAATATAAAATATAAGTAAATGTGTTTGGCAAATAACATTTATTGAGATAAGGCAAGATATACATTTTTATGAGCAATATATGCTATGACAGATTCTGCTGTATGTGCGTGTGTGTGTGTGTCTGTGTGTGTGTGTGTCTGTGTGTGCGTGTGTGTGTGTGTCTGTGTGTGTGTGTGTCTGTGTGTGTGTGTGTGTGTGTGTGTGTGTGTGTGTGTGTGTGTGTGTGTGTGTGTGTGTGTGTGTGTGTGTGTGTGTGTGTGCGTACGTGCGTGTGCGGGGCGTGTTTGTCCACCAAACTGTGGGAAAGATAGACCCTTTATGTGTCTTCTGTTGTCACAGCTCATTCAGTTGAAAACACCCACACACCCACACCCACACCCACACCCACACCCACCCCCACACCCCCACACCCACACCACACCCACACACCCACACACCCACACACCCACACACCCCACACCCACACCCACACACCCACACCCACACCCACACCCACACCCACACCCCACACCCACACCCACACCCACACCCACACCCACACACCCACACCCACACCCACACACACACACACACACACACACACACACACACACACACACACACACACACACACACACACACACCCACACACACACACACACACACACACACACACACACACACACACACACACACACACACACACAGGTATTAGCATTGGTGTTCTGCTGTACAGGACAGAGAGAAGTTGCAGCCTGTCTGAAAAGAGACCATGCGGGTTATTCTATCGGATGCAAAGGAGAGACCTACAAAGTGCAGAGATGAACCTTCAACCATGCATACCTGGCTGGGTTTGGAGTCGGTTTCAATGTCAAAGATTTTACCGAGTTAAATGCAAGAAAGAAACTGTCACTTTTAATGAATAAATGTTGTTGTAATCCATGGATCTGACATGACTGGGAACATAGTTGTGTGTGAATGCAACATGTCTGGGACCTTAAAATAAATGTCTGTTTCTGCTCATGAAACATGGGACCAACACTTGACATTTGGCATGCCTACTTTGGTAAGTTGAATGTTTTGGTTGTGGGAGAAGCGTAAAATAGTCAGGCTGACAGACATGCATCCAGTTCCCCTCAACATCCGACTGTCTGACTGCAGTCATGGATTTGGCCTCGTGAGAGATTATTTTAAGTTATTTTAAGTTTGTAGTCGCTGACTTGTAGTCGCTGACTTGTAGTCGCTGACAAAGGTATTATGTCACTTGTCAGTCTCGGGAAAAACAATGACAGCCTGCACAAATCTTTGGAGTGATTAATTAACTCGCCTTTTCATATGTTATTTAAAATAGTGTTGTGCATCAAAGCACACTAACTTCAGCTAACATTGTTAGACCTAAATTGGAAGATCTCGTTTGTTTTCCACTTTTTACAGCAATTCAAAAGCACAAACAACATAAACAAAATACAAACCAGAAACTAATGCAATAATTAAATGTACTGGAGTACACATTCTCAGTTACAGCAATTGCCTCTAAGGGTTAACAGGTTGTCAGGTTGGGATTTGATCCAAAAACCTTTTGGTTACTGGTCAGATCCACTAACCAAGGACATTTATTTTAAAAAATAACAATAGGGAAAAATCACTAAACAACAACAAGACATATTATTAAATTAGATTCAACGTTGTTGTCATTGGACAGTACAAGTACAGTACAACGAAATGCAGTTTGCATCCGACCAGAAGTCCAAAAGAGCAGTGCAAAAACATATGGAGTTGTCACCAACTCAGGAGTGTAGATGGAGACAGAGTCTTAGATCATGTTTGGGGGTATTTTATTAACCAATTATAAAATAAATCCAAAACCCTGAACTGAAAAACACTAGACCCTGATTGAAACATAGTTATGCATACTGCGACTTACTAAGAAAACAGCGATCTAGAACAGGACAGACTCGCCAATAACTAACGGTGTGACTAAAACAATGAGCTGCCACGTGGAAACCCAAACTAGCACCTGTTCTAACCCTGGTGATTAGCAAGATAGAACCAGCTGTGAGCATCAGCAAATGAATTATACTCAGAATAGTCTAAACGCCCCATGTAGAAACAAAACCTCACCACTCGTGACAGGAGTACAGTGTTTTTTTATTTAACCAGGTAGGCCAATTGAAAACAAATTCCAATTTGCAACGGCAAACTGGGGAAAAGCTGGGGATTGAACCCAGGATATCACACATACAAAGCATGCACTCTACCACTGAGCTACACCAACATGCACTCTACCACTGAGCTACACCAACATGCACTCTACCACTGGGCTACACCAACATGCACTCTACCACTGGGCTACACCAACATGCACTCTACCACTGGGCTACACCAACATGCACTCTACCACTGAGCTACACTAACATGCACTCTACCACTGAGCTACACCAACATGCACTCTACCACTGGGCTACACTAACATGCACTCTACCACTGAGCTACACTAACATGCACTCTACCACTGAGCTACACCAACATGCACTCTACCACTGGGCTACACTAACATGCACTCTACCACTGAGCTACACCAACATGCACTCTACCACTGAGCTACACCAACATGCACTCTACCACTGGGCTACACTAACATGCACTCTACCACTGAGCTACACTAACATGCACTCTACCACTGAGCTACACCAACATGCACTCTACCACTGAGCTACACCAACATGCACTCTACCACTGAGCTACACCAACATGCACTCTACCACTGGGCTACACCAACATGCACTCTA
>CM055757.1:1613452-1639254 GCA_029465975.1 Dallia pectoralis | reverse complement strand
AATTGGTGGCTGACTAAATACTTTTTTGCCCCACTGTAGCAATACACGTATGTGTGCAAAACAAATCACAGGTAAAACATTGTATTAACTTATCATTTTGGAAATCTGTCACTTTGTTATTTTTTGGCTAGCATTGGCTAGCATTTTGTGCTTTATACACAGATAACAATTCCTCATGTGGATATGATGTTAGTGACATGATGTAATTGGGCACTAGGGTAAGAACAAGACACAACTATTGGATCATTTTGTTTCATAATGGATCAAATCAAGCAGCCGATGACAGAACAAAATGTAGGTATTACAAAAAGTACACACTGCAAATGACCATGATGAATAATGCTTAATTAAACAGCCCTCCTCCATCACTGTCTGGTACTCTGCAGCCACTGTCAAGGATAAGGGCTGACTGCACCCACATCATTGGTAGTAAGCTGCCATCCCTCAAAGAACTGTTCAAAGCCAGGTCACTGAGGCGGGCAGCGATTGAGGCAGACCCCTCCCATTCTGGAAATTGACTGTTCAAAACCCTTCCTTATTGCTAATGGCTGTACAGCAAAATCTTCAGTGTTAATTCAGAAACAAAATATTTCAAGCACCATGAGTATTGGGCACAACTTAACAATGTATCACATGTACAAAAAAATAAAGGTACAATATATAGGCTCTCATCCCCACCATAAGCACTTCCTTGTAAGTCAAAGGGCTTGTAAATAACTGTCTGCTTTATTAATGTCACGACTCCTCCAAAGCAGCTCTACCGCCATCTAGGGGCAGGCTTCGGCGTTCGTAGTCACCGGCTTAGTAGCACATTGTCTGGTCTTGTCTGTTGCACACACCAGGTGCCCATTTCCTCATTAGTACCATACATAGGCTTTATGTGTTGGGTCATGTCTTTGTGTGGTATTGTTAAATGTTACTGTGTTGTACGGGAGTTTATATGAGTGTCTCTGAGTGAAACTGTGCTATGTTCCAAGTTCCTGCGTCTCTTGATTAACTAAATTAGTCCTGCTGTGATCGATACCCGTGAGAGAGTTTTTCATATTTGTGTCTATTATTAAACTGACTGTTTCTCTACCACTGGATCTCTCCTGCCGCTTCACTTCCTCACCGTGACAAATAACACCCATCTCATCACTTTCAAATACTTGGTCTGCATGAAAATGCTCACTGAAATGGTCAACCACAAACGTGTTCACTAGAGAGTAGATAACACTGTCGACAAAAAGTGCAATCCAGTCCAAGTTCTTCCAAATCACTAACAATGGTTGAGACAACACTATTTGCCATACCACTTTCTTGGACAATAATTGAAGCGCAAATTAGTGTTGTATCTTCATTGTAATGACCAGATTTATTGTCCTTAAAACACTGAGCATCTATGCTCTGCGTGACACATGTTCCACCAACTTCTGTAGTATCTTATAGACTTTGGAAATTATCTTGAAATGGCTCAGAGTTTGCTGCATCACCACCACGACAAAGACTCCTCTCGTGAACACTAACCAAATGTTTAGTTAGCTAGGATAGAAACGATGATCTACTGTTAAATGGGTTACCAAGGACTGGCAGGCCACATGTGCAACTCGACAAACGAAACAGCTAAACATTTTGAAACATAGTTGCGAAGTTTTGCCCGAAACCCCTGACCTCTAGGAGACTCATTTGTTGTTGTGACATCGATATTGTAGACTGTTGTCTGTGCAAAAGTGTAGAGGTGAACCTGTCCAGGGACTCATCATATGACAGGCTGAAGACGTAATGGAATTTAAACATTCATCAAAACATTCATGGTTCAGCCAACAGCAAGGATGTATGATTGGTTGTTTAGCCGCAGGTGTTCATCAATGCTGTAGCATGACTAAATGTAAGTAAGTAAAGTAAATTGCACTGTATATTTGTTAGATAAATCAAGCAGGTCATGTAACTTACTGGTGTCATGGTTCTCTGTGAGTTTCTCAGCAGCTTTTAGAGGTCAGCACAGCTCGGGTGACTGAGTCAAGTGTTCGGCCTCTTTATAAGCACTGTATTCCACCTCTCAAGCGTCTTGGAGGCTGTTCCAGCACCAAACAGCAACATGAAGTCTTGATTCAGCTTTCGATCAAACACAAATGCAAATATGTCAAGCCAATGGTTAGTGCAGTGTCTACTTATTACATACGACCAAATTAAGGAGTGTAGTTCAAATAAGAAAAATGCAAAACTCACTAGTCCTTTGACATTTAAAAAACGGGTTTTCTGCGGGTCATGCACTAGTACCTGGCGATGTTAAAAAGTCATCTTCATCTTCTGAAACACACGTGCTTCATCAGGAGTGTGAACAACACATGCTACAGCCTCACTGCAGGCATCTCCATCAAGCTGCGGAGGCACTTTGGCTGCTGTGGACTATAACGAGACACTGCTCTTCATTTGCACAACTGGATTTGCAACTGGATTTTCATATAGATATTGTTTTTTGATAATGTACTAACCATTGGGTCATTGCACTTTTTTGCCAAATTGTTCACATACCCAGACATTGTTCCTTTGCACTATTCAGATACATATTACACATTCTATATACGTATACGCCAGCTTTGCTCTCTTGGTCTCTCTTGTCGGACTGTTCGTGTTTTGTGTTTCGCCCTGTTTCTATACGTTTTAATATGTGCGTTTTAAATGTTGCAGCTAGGAGTCTGTAAACAGACTTGGTGAAATAAACCTGATTCTGATTCGGTAATGTTTATGTCCGTGGAATACCAAGATGGCTCTGTGTGCAATCAATGTTTGGTGGCTCCTATAAGAGGCTGAATCACAGCCCAACTAAACCAGTAGTTGACCAAGAACTAACATCGTTCATCCCATTAAACATAAACTGCTGCCCTGCATTTAAATCTATGCATAATTGGTCACAATGCGTCATACATCTACAGGTTCAGGAAGTGTTCCCGGGCACGGTGGCCTGGTCCCAACCAGTACCAGGGGTTTACATCTGGCTCACTGCCCTTATTCAAGTGACTTTCTTATCGGTTTTCCTATTTACAATAACACAACATTCCTGTGTTATTCATCATAAGAGTTGTTGTTCTTTTACTCTGGAGTCCTTCCTGAATCTGGAACTACTCTTCATGGCCAACAGATGTTTCCACAAACAGATGTGCTGATCTTGGTGGCCCCATAATGGCTGAGCGTGAGTCGCTGGCGAACAGATAGTCGATCTGTGCCAACCGAACGACGGTGCATTTGTGAGGGGGTGCTAACCAGGGGCATAGATGTCTGGGCAGTCAGACAAACGTGTGTGTGTGTTTGTGTGTGTGTGTGTGTGTGTGTGTGTGCGTGCGTGTGTGTGTGTCAATGTATTCCCATGCAGGAGTGCATGTGTGTGTCTGAGCACTACAGATCTCTGAAACCTCTTGCATGCTAATATCAGAGTGTTGTGGGTTAGATTGTCATGGTTGGGTCAGGATTTAAATGTATGCACTCAGTGTAATACAAAGATTCTACAAAAGCACTTAAATGTAAGTTAGTACTTCCACCGTGAGCAGGGCACTTCACCCTAAATGTTCCTGGGTCAGAAATAGCTTGGGATATTTCACACCTATAGTAGCCATTATTTTAGAGTTTCCGATGCAAAACAACAGAAAATCTAACGGCCCTAAATAAAGCCAGGCAGAAACTCTCTAGTCTTTTGTTTGGCAATACTTCAACACTTCATATATCTGTCGGAATTTCCATCTTTCTGTCTCTCCATCTCTCCCTTTACCCCGTCGGATAATATTTCTTCTGTATCTGATTTACCAACAGATTTACCAAGGGGTGGAGAAGGGAAGTGTGTATAGCACACAGACGCAGTCACATAAATATTTGGACATTGACACAATTGTCATCTCTTTGACCCCGTACACCACCATGATCATTTAGAAATTTAAACAATAAAGATGTACTTGAAGTGCAGACTTTCAGCTTTAATTTGAGAGTATTTACATCAAAATCAGGTAAACGGTGTAGGAAATACAACAAATTCTATATGTGCCCTCCCCTCGTTACGGGTGACTTTTGTATATGTAGCTGTGCACTGTATGTTTTAAGTCGCTTTGTGTAATCGAGCTTTTGTTTCAGGTTACAGTGTCCGATGTATGTTATCGTATCCGTGACTCGTGTTTGTTTTGTGTGGGAAATAAACACCATGAACGAATATATACGCTCTGGCTCTCGCTCCTCTCTACACTACACCTATGGACAGTCGTGACACACACTTTTTATCAATACGCTTTTTATCATTACAATGTTTATCATTACAATTTTTATGACATTTTACTCTTTGAAATCCATAAGGTCATTGGTTACAGTTAATTTCATTGTTTTAATGGCCTAATGGGTTAAAAAAAAGTTTTAATTAATAAAATAAATAAAAAACACCCATGGGCTGTAGGAGGGGGACATGCTCATGTGGATGGGCGTCATAGACTTTTCACCTCCATTATGTAAAGGAGATTAAGGGGCCTGGTCTAGGGTCAGGAATTAACATTATCCCACACAATTTCATTGAAGAACTCAATGAGACATTCAGCCACAGTGTTGAAAGACCCACTCTAAAGTGACTTGTGTCCAACCAGCACACCTTCAGATATGACTGCACATGTGAGTATGTTTCCCCCACATTATCCAGGCACATTTGTTCATTGGCCACTGACATCACAATGAATGACACTGTCATGTTATGGCCTGATAGAAGCAGGTTGTATCAACATACATGTAGTTGAGATGGTCACAGCAGTTCAGTTGGTTGTTTTGACCCTCTCTACGGGCTATCTGAATGTATTCCTCTGCCTTCCTGACTATCCTGCTACATGTTGAAAGACATTTAAATGCTTTCAGTTGTGGTTACTGTTATGGAGAGCAACAATGTCTCGTTAAGCATAGTGGCACTACTGGCCTCAGTTAACGAGGTTTCAGTGTGATACATAAAATCTAAGTTGTAGGATATTATAATGTTAATAGAGATAATACGGTTCCTCGCACTAGCAGGTTGACATGTTACAGATAACAGATTCGACTGGTTTACTTCATAAGTGGCTTGCAATCGATTGCTCATTTCTTTAGATACTGGGCCCTATAGCATTTTCTGAGGACAGTCAACATATATGTTTACAAAAGCAAAGCAGGGACCCGAAGCACAAAACCCAGTATATTGTACTATTGGAATGGCATTCCAAGAGCGTGACTTAGGTTGGCACCAAGCAGCCGGCATCCCATGATGTTTGGATGAACCCCATCACGTCTAAAGCGCTCTTTACAGTTCCAAAAGATATTGAAATTATCAATTAACTTTATCCCGTAGTTGAGTCAGCCATAAATTCAGCCCAAGAAGTCAGCTAAAATATTCAATTCCTTTGCCCAATGTTGGAATGGGCCCTGAGATAAAAACATCTTGTGATTGAGAGGAACTCATTTTTTCCAGTGTCAGAGAGAAATCTTGTTTCAGGATCTCAGAGCTAGATCTCCTATGTAGAATGTCAGTAGACCCAGTGTGGATAATAATTATCATGTTTCTTGGGTGTGAAGAGAGAATATCTGGCAACATTTCTGTTAGCTCTCTCACCGATGTGCCAGACACGGTTAAGTTTCAGTCTTTGCCATTCTGATATGCTTGGTTGTATCGTACCGAATCAAAGTTGTGTCAGATTTATCAAATGTGGGTTTAGCAGAGTTTCTTCTGGAACTCATCCCAGCAGTGGTTTTGGGGCTATTTGTTGGGTTTTGTTTTTTTGCCTTAATGCTAGTGTTGTGGTTAGCTTCCCTAGGTTCATCTACAACCATTTTGTTCTGAGCCAGTGGGTCGTACCTGTTTTGCAGTAAGAGTTCGGGTGGTGGCCTGAGCGTAGGTGCTTTCTTGTACATTTCTTGCTGGATTTCCCTCTGCGGCGTACTACATCAGACCAGGTCCCTGAATCTAGCACCGGTGCTGCGCCAGTAAGATGTAATACACTCCAGAAAGGAGGATATTCTCTATTAGGTAGGATAAGGACATTGAGGATGTACTGAAGAGTATTTATCGTGCAAATGTAAACATAGACATTGTTAGTGTTATTGGTAATTACAAGCAAGTTGTGCGGTTACCTCTTTTGCTGATCTGTGTCATGACCGCTGGCCGAGCTGTAAGCTCATGTTTATGTAAGGACATGGATTTAATTCAGCTGCTGCTTCTGAGAGAATGTGTATGGGTTTATGTTTCTGAGAGGATGTGTATGGGTTTATGTTTCTGAGAGGATGTGTATGGGTTTATGTTTCTGAGAGGATGTGTATGGGTTTATGTTTCTGAGAGGATGTGTATGGGTTTATGTTTCTGAGAGGATGTGTATGGGTTTAGGTTTCTGAGAGGATGTGTGTGGGTTTTGTGTTTCTAAGAGAATGTGTATGGGTTCTTGTTTCTAAGAGGATGTGTATGGGTTCATGTTTCTGAGAGGATGTGTATGGGTTTATGTTTCTGAGAGGATGTGTATGGGTTTATGTTTCTGAGAGGATGTGTATGGGTTTATGTTTCTGAGAGGATGTGTATGGGTTTATGTTTCTGAGAGGATGTGTATGGGTTTATGTTTCTGAGAGGATGTGTATGGGTTTATGTTTCTGAGAGGATGTGTATGGGTTTATGTTTCTGAGAGGATGTGTATGGGTTTATGTTTCTGAGAGGATGTGTATGGGTTTATGTTTCTAAGAGGATGTGTATGGGTTTATGTTTCTGAGAGGATGTGTATGGGTTTATGTTTCTGAGAGGATGTGTATGGGTTTATGTTTCTGAGAGGATGTGTATGGGTTTATGTTTCTGAGAGGATGTGTATGGGTTTATGTTTCTGAGAGGATGTGTATGGGTTTATGTTTCTGAGAGGATGTGTATGGGTTTATGTTTCTGAGAGGATGTGTATGGGTTTATGTTTCTGAGAGGATGTGTATGGGTTTATGTTTCTGAGAGGATGTGTATGGGTTTATGTTTCTGAGAGGATGTGTATGGGTTTATGTTTCTGAGAGGATGTGTATGGGTTTATGTTTCTGAGAGGATGTGTATGGGTTTATGTTTCTGAGAGGATGTGTATGGGTTTATGTTTCTGGGTTTATGTTTCTGAGAGGATGTTTATGGGTTTATGTTTCTGAGAGGATGTGTATGGGTTTATGTTTCTGAGAGGATGTGTATGGGTTTATGTTTCTGAGAGGATGTGTATGGGTTTATGTTTCTGAGAGGATGTGTATGGGTTTATGTTTCTGAGAGGATGTGTATGGGTTTATGTTTCTGAGAGGATGTGTATGGGTTTATGTTTCTGAGAGGATGTGTATGGGTTTATGTTTCTGAGAGGATGTGTATGGGTTTATGTTTCTGAGAGGATGTGTATGGGTTTATGTTTCTGAGAGGATGTGTATGGGTTTATGTTTCTGAGAGGATGTGTATGGGTTTATGTTTCTGAGAGGATGTGTATGGGTTTATGTTTCTGAGAGGATGTGTATGGGTTTATGTTTCTGAGAGGATGTGTATGGGTTTATGTTTCTGAGAGGATGTGTATGGGTTTATGTTTCTGAGAGGATGTGTATGGGTTTATGTTTCTGAGAGGATGTGTATGGGTTTATGTTTCTGAGAGGATGTGTATGGGTTTATGTTTCTGAGAGGATGTGTATGGGTTTATGTTTCTGAGAGGATGTGTATGGGTTTATGTTTCTGAGAGGATGTGTATGGGTTTATGTTTCTGAGAGGATGTGTATGGGTTTATGTTTCTGAGGATGGATGTGTATGGGTTTATGTTTCTGAGAGGATGTGTATGGGTTTATGTTTCTGAGAGGATGTGGGTTTATGTTTCTGAGGATTTATGGGTTTGTTTCTGAGAGGATGGATGGGTTTATGTTTCTGAGAGGATGTGTATGGGTTTATGTTTCTGAGAGGATGTGTATGGGTTTATGTTTCTGAGAGGATGTGTGGGGTTTATGTGTATGGGGTTTCTGAGAGGATGTGTATGGGTTTATGTTTCTGAGAGGATGTGTATGGGTTTAGGTTTCTGAGAGGATGTGTATGGGTTTATGTTTCTGAGAGGATGTGTATGGGTTTATGTTTCTGAGAGGATGTGTATGGGTTTTGAGTTTCACGTTATCCTACTGTTTATGCGATTTAAATAGCTTCTGTGTTTTGAATAGCTTGACCTATGTTACAGCACCATTAAAGCTGCGGTCTAAAGTGCTTTGAGCGCATTTCTGTTAAGGGGAAGGAAAGTGTAGTGAAATGCCTGGTCTCAGGGTAGAGGTTGCCATCCACCACGGTTTAATGTACTGACCACTTACTTTAGGTTCTGGAACTGCAGCCATAGGGTTTACAGGTCAGGCTCTAAAATATTACTGGGCAGATTCCTAATTTCTTTCTCTAACACCTTATTCAATGTACGGTGTGATGATAGTTTACACTTGTGAAGGTGCTACTTTGAGTGCTAGAAAGGTAGCCAGCCCCTGTTACTCCAAAAGTAATGTCAGTATTTATTATATACTACAACACAAATTACAGTGTGGAAAATGAAAAAATAATATTTGGAAAAATTCAATACACCCTGTACTATATTGAAAAAACATTATTAACACATTATTTGAGATTTTACTTAATTATTTTTTTTTTTAAATATACACTAATTTCAAATCTAATGACTGCAGCTCTGAAAAAGCTGGGACAGTCAACTGTTTACCATTGTGTAACATCACCCTTTATTTTATGTAATAACATTTTCGAAGACATCCGTTGGTTAGGTTTAGCAAGCAGAATTTCCCCTCATTTATCCAATATATATTACATCAGTCGGAAAAATGTACAGGGCCATTGTTGCCTATTTTTGCACTTTATAACGCGCCACACATTCTCAATCGGAGACAGGTCAGGACTGCAGGCAGGCCATGCTAGCACCTGGACTCTCTGGGCCATGCTAGCACCTGGACTCTCTGGGCCATGCTAGCACCCGCACTCTCTGGGCCATGTAGCACTCTCTGGGCCATGCTAGCACCCACACTCTCTGGGCCATGCTAGCACCCGCACTCTCTGGGCCATGTAGCACTCTCTGGGCCATGCTAGCACCCACACTCTCTGGGCCATGCTAGCACCCGCACTCTCTGGGCCATGTAGCACTCTCTGGGCCATGCTAGCACCCACACTCTCTGGGCCATGCTAGCACCCGCACTCTCTGGGCCATGTAGCACTCTCTGGGCCATGCTAGCACCCACACTCTCTGGGCCATGCTAGCACCTGCACTCTCTGGGCCATGCTAGCACCTGCACACTCTGCTTACGCAACCATGTGCTATTAATCCTGGCAGAATGTGGTTTCACGTTGTAATACAGAAAAATTCAGGGACGTCCCTGAAAAGACGACGTCTTGATGGCAACAAATGTTGCTCCAAAATGTGTACATATGTTTCTGCATTAATGGTGCCCTCACAGATAATCATGCCCTGGCACTGACACACCCCGATACCATGACAGACGCTGATAACAGCTTGGATGGTGCTTTTCCTCTTTGGTCCGTAGAACACATAGACTGTTGTAATGTTAGCCCCTCACACCACAAAACAGTATTTCACTGTGCTGCTGTCTGTCTCAGATGAGCCCAGAGAAGCTGGCGGCACTTCTGGGCAGTGTTGATGTATGTCTTCTGCTTTACAAAGTAAAGCCCTAACTTGCATCTCTGCATGTAGCGGTGAATGGTGTTGACCAACAAAAGATTTACCAAAGTATTCCCGAGCCCATGTCAGGATATCCACCATAAACGCATAATGTTTTTTATACTTTATTTTTACATTTGTGTGTCAAATTTAAAGTGTGTGTCACAAACCTTTCGGGTGAAGTGCGTGAATGACAAACACTTAAACAACAAACACTAACCTCTACTGCAACGGGAAATTATAACTGACAAGGTGGAACGTCTCCGGTTACGTATGTAACCTTAGTTCCCTGAGGGGAACGAGACGCTGCGTGAAAACGCTATGGGAACGCTCTGCGTGAGTGCGTCATGAAGCACATGTGTAATCAGTCCAATGGCGTGACGGAACGTCACAGACGGGTGACGTCGCGACCAGGAAGTCATAAAAGCACCCCTAATTACCGGCACCTTCAGTTTCTGATGGGCTGAAGCAAGTGCCAAGGGCATGCTGGGAGTATGGCACAGACACGCAGCGTCTCGTTCCCCTCAGGGAACTAAGGTTACATACGTAACCGGAGACGTTCCCTATCAGGGAACTTCGAGCTGCGTGAAAACGCTATGGGAACGCCACTACCCACTTCGCCATACGAGCAAGTGTCCGCCATGTGAAGTCAGAGCGCACATTCGGACGAAAGCACCTGCGCCCCTGGCGTGGAGCTAAAGTCAAGCTGGTAAAATCTCACGAACGTGTGCGGTGAGGACCAGCCTGCCGCAACACAGACGTCATGTAGAGACACTTTACCTGACAAAAGGGCTTTTGAAGCCGCCATACTCCTGGTCGAGTGGGCTCGAACAGCCAAGGGTGAAGGCTGACCAGCCGACTCGTAAGCAAGTGAGATGGCCTCAACCACCCACTTGCTCATCCTCTGCTTAGACACAGGACCCCCTCTCTTGGGTGGTCCAAAGCACACGAACAGCTGTTCGGACAGCCTCCACAGGGCAGTTCTGTGGACGTAGGCGTCTAAGGCCCTAACCGGGCAGAGGAGGTTATGCTTCTTCTGGTCCGACGTCAAAAAAGGAGGAGGGCAGAAGGCTTGCAGCACAATAGGCCCAACGATGTTAGTTGGGACCTTGGGGACATACCCGGGTGAAGGTAGTAGAAACGCCTTGACCATACCGGGTGAGAAGTCCAAGCAAGAGGGCGCCACCGACAGCGCTTGCATATCACCAATCCTCTTCAGAGAAGAGATGGCAAGTAAGAAGACCGTCTTGAGGGTCACGAACTTGTCAGGGACCTCCTCAATGGGCTCAAACGGAGCACGGGAGAGGCCTTCTAGAACAATAGCCAGGTCCCAGGACGGCACCCTCATGCCGGCTGCTGGCCTCAGCCTCCGGGCGCCACGAAGGAAGCGTGATACCAGTGGGTGTCTCCCCAGAGAAACCCCATTTAGAGGGGCATGGCATGCGGACAAAGCCGCCACATACACCTTCAGTGTGGATGGGGATAGACCTGTAGAGAAGCGATGCTGCAGGAACTCCAGTACTGCAAACACTGGGCAGTTAACTGGGTCCACCTGCCGTTCTCCACACCACGAGGTGAACAGTTTCCACCTGGCGGCATACGCCTTCCTTGTGGCTGGAGCTCTGGAGTGAAGGATGGTCTCAACGACCTCAGTCGAGAGACCTGAAACTAAGAGGCGGGCCCCCTCAGAGGCCAGGCCCATAGTTTCCACAGCTCCGGGCGGGGGTGAAGGATGACCCCATGCGCCTGGGAAAGCAGGTCCCTCCTGATCGGAATCTCCAGCGGAGAGCCGACGAGGAGAGATATTAGGTCCGCAAACCATACTCGGGCCGGCCAGTACGGTGCTACAAGCAGTAGACTGACCCGCTCCTGACGGATCCTCTCCAGAACTCCTGGGAGCAGAGCAACCGGGGGGAAAGCGTACAGGCGTGACCTCGGCCAGTGGGGCTGGATGAGTCAGCGAAAACCACAGAGGACAGTGTGACGTCTCTCTGGACGCAAATAGGTCCACTTCGGCCCGACCGAAGTGCGACCAAAGGAGCTCCACCACCTCGGGATGGAGTCTCCACTCCCCGGGCCTCGGCCCCTGTCTCGACAGGGTGTCTGCCCCCCGATTTAGGTACCCAGGGATAAAAATGGCCCTTAAAGAAAGGAGCTTCCCGTGGGACCACAGAAGGACCTGGCGGGCCAGATTGTAAAGTGGGCGTGAGCGCAGACCCCCCTGGTGGTTGATATAAAAAACCACCGATGTGTTTTCCGACCGGACAAGAACATGATGACCCCTTAGGTCTGGGAGGAAGTGCTTCAGAGCCTGGTAAACTGCCAGCATCTCTAGCCAATTTATGTGCCATGATAGCTGATGGCCCCGCCAGAGCCCCTTGAGCTGGGCGACCACTCATGATCGCCCCCAGCCGGTGAGGGAGGCATCCGTCGTTAGTGTAACACGACGACACGGAGCTCCCAACACGGGACCCTGGGTTAGGAACCAAGGCTTCCTCCACATGACCAGCGTGCGGAGACAACGCCGCGTAACAGTGATCATGCGGAACTGGTTTCCCCCTCGGGGAGAACCCCTTGGTTCTGAGCCACCACTGTAACGGTCTCATGAACAGCAGGCCGCAAGGAATAACGTTGGACGCTGCTGCCAGCAGACCCAAAGTCTCTGAAACTGTTTCACAGTGAGTGACTGGCCTAGCCTCACCTGCTCGACGGCAGCAAGGATTGACGCCACACGTGCAGGAGACAGATGTGCCCGCATCGTGGTCGAATCCCAGACTACGCCCAGGAAAGTGGTCACCTGTACCGGCGACAGCACACTCTTCCCAGCATTGAGCCTCAACCCCAGTTTGTTGATGTGAGCCAGAACGACATCTCGATGCCGAAACGCTAGATGCTCCGACGGAGCCAGAATCAACCAATCGTCGATGTAATTGAGGATGCGTATGCCCTGGAGGCGCAACGGCGCCAGGGCAGCGTCTATACATCTCGTGAACGTACGGGGAGAGAGTGCTAGGCCAAACGGAAGAACCCGATACTGGTACGCTTCGCCCCCAAAAGCGAACCTCAGGAACTTCCTGTGTTGTGGAAGGATGGAGATGTGAAAATAGGCGTCCTTCAGATCTATCGTGACAAACCAGTCCTCGGACCTGATCTGTGATACGATCTGTTTGAGAGTGAGCATTTTGAAGCTGAGTCTCCCGACCGTCTGATTCAACAGAAGTAGGTCTAAAATAGGACGCAACCCCCCATCCTTCTTGGGAACAACGAAGTACCGGCTGTACCAGCCCGACTCCCTGCTGAGAGGAAGAACTCGTTCTATAGCCCCTTTTAGCAGGAGAGTCTGTACCTCCTGCTCCAGTACCAGAGCATGCTCTGGGCCCACCACTGTGGGCAGGACCCCATTGAAACGAGGCGGATGCGTCCTGAATTGGATGGCATACCCGCTCTCGATTATCCGCAGGACCCACTGAGATATATTCGGCAGGGTCTTCCACTCTGCCAGAAAATCTACTAGGGTACCAGCCTCTCGAGGCTGGCCTCTGGAGTAACAGGTACTGCAGACACAGTGCCCTGTAACAGCGCACTGGCAGGGAACAACTGGTCCGACAGTTCTGGGCCCCTCCTCGGAGGAGGCGAGCGCCCCTCGGGAAAACGCTCGCCCAGGCCACCCCGCTGAGGGCACCAGGAGGAGCTCACTACTCCCTGGTGGGGACCACCCCAGCGGTTTGACCCCCTGTCAGGGTCTCTTAGACAAAGCCTTCTTGGATGTAGCGACAGGCCTCGGAACTGTCCTACCCCTCGAAGGCCCCGCCTGTGAGCGTCGCCCCCGGCCCACTCATCGTGGGGGCGCCCGAGTAGCGACACTCACTCTCTGCTGCGCCCGGTGTGCCGTGCTCGGCGCCGGGCGGGGCTGCCCCCGTCCGACAGCCCCGCGACGCGGCTACGACGGGGAGAAATTTCTGGAAGGCAGCCGCCTGCCTTCTCTCCTCCTGAAACCTCTCGACGACCGAGCCAATAGCAGGGCCAAAGAGGCCGTCGGGGGAAAGAGGCGCGTCCAGAAGGAAGGCTTTCTCCCGATCTCTCATATCAGAGAGGCTCAGCCAGAGATGCCTCTCCGTAGCCACCAAGGCTGCCATAGCACGGCCCACTGATTTGGCCGTCTCCTTAGTGGCACGAAGAGACAAATCCGCCGCCTGACGAAGTTCTCGAACCTCATCAGGACTTACAGTCTCCCCCTGAGCCCCGTCGCTAAGCAGCTCTGCCTGATATGCCTGTAGAATAGACATAGTATGCAGGCAGGAAGCTGCCTGACCCGCCGCCGAATAAGCTTTGCCCACCAGCGCTGAAGTAGTCTTCAACGCCTTGGAGGGCAATGCCGGTGTCCTCAGAGACGATGCCGCGGGAGATAAATGGCTCGCCAGTATCTCCTCCGCGACCGGCATCGGTCCGTACCCATGAACATTAGCCTCGGCAACATTCGAATACATATGAGTCCGCGGATTAAACACCCGGGACGACACCGGCTTTTCCAGGTCCTCGACACCTCAGTGTGGAGGTCCGGGAAGAAAGGCAAACACCGGCGAGGAGGTAAAGCACGGGAGGGCAAGAATCGTTCATTCAACTTACTAGTTGAAGCAGACTCCTGCCTGTCAGCCGGCCACTCGATGTTGAGCTTTCCCACAGCTCGGGTGAGTACCTCCAGCAGCTCCTCGTTCGCAGGTGACTGAACCAACAATTCAGCCTCCGCCTCGAGGTTTTCAACCTCCATTTCCTCAGAACTGGACGGCTGAGAAAAAGGTGCCTCACCCAGGGCGGAAGAAACCCGCACGGGTGCTTCCGAACCCCGAGCCGAGGCACTGGCTCTAGCAGACGAGGACCGAGAAAATGCAGAAGCCGTCTCGGAACCGCATGCTAGATCCGCTTGCGAACCCCACGACGTCAGTCGGCGCCGTGCCTCGGCAGCGGCGGGACCTGAACCGCGGGGAACGCGAACCGAGCCGCTTTCCTGAAAAAGCGCCAGGCGAGAGCGAAGTGTACGGATGGCGAGACGGTCCCAATGCTTACAGCTAGCCTCTTCCAAGGCTAGCTGGGCATGCTCCTCTCCCAAACAAACTACGCACAGAACATGTGTGTCCCGGCCCGTGAGAAAGCGGTTGCAGGGAGAAGCACACTGTCTGAAACGCCGCTCGGTTGCCATAATCGCGGTGAGCTCTTGTACATAAATGCCAAGAAAATTTCTGAATTAACAACGTAATAGCAGAAACCCGCGAGGACTGTCACAACATGCACTTGCTGAAGCAACAAAAAACTGAAGGTGCCGGTAATTAGGGGTGCTTTTATGACTTCCTGGTCGCGACGTCACCCGTCTGTGACGTTCCGTCACGCCATTGGACTGATTACACATGTGCTTCATGACGCACTCACGCAGAGCGTTCCCATAGCGTTTTCACGCAGCTCGAAGTTCCCTGATAGGGAACCAAAAGAGCAGTGTTAAATAGCCCCAGTGATTGCTAACCAGCCCCAGCTGTTCTAAAAACAAAACAAGAACTAGAACAGGAAGTGCTCACTCTAAAAGCACCGTGTAGAACACAAACCTCACCACACTCGTGACCGGGTGTAATTCTCACACACAGACTAAATTAACACATGCATAACAAATAAAAAATGCTTATATCCATCTAATTAGATCAATAGATATGTAAATCAAATATATTAGGTCTTCAAAGAAGAAATTAGTTCCTTTTGCCCTCTTGCTGGGCATCTCTCTTTTACTGCAGAACATTGAAGCTAGCCATAAAGGGTAACTCTAACAACAAGCCAAGGACCAGAACTCTTGGCTTGAAGATGCCTACAGCTTCTGAATTGCTGTCTGTGTTCTGATTTGGTTTTAAATACTTCTGTTATTTTATCCAAAAAAGGGAGGATGTTTTAAGGCCAGCAAGGCTCAGGCCCACCAACTTTATGCAATGCTTCCTCTGTTGGTGTTTCAGGAATGTTTTGTTGCTCTCTCCTTTCTCATTTCCGTCACCCCTGTGAGAGGAAATGCTGCTGTCTTTACATTCCGTGCTTCTGGTATCCGATTGGAAAGAAACTTTATATTAACACTGGTCCAAAACTTTTATTTTCTACCCAAACAACCCTGTTGCGCTTATACGATCTAATCTTGTTTTTTTGTTCCTGGTATCCTCCTCTAGTGAAGAGGTTTTTTTCTCTCTGTCTCAAAATCTAGTCTGGTCATGGCTTGAAAACAGTGGACTCTTTCTGTTATAATGCCAGATCATTAGCTCATTGGTTTGGTGCTGCATTTTTAATTTTGAAATGAAATAGATCTTGGCAATATATATACAACTTTGGGGCCAATCCAAATTTGGGGCCAATAATCACTAAAAAGTTGGAGAACCAATGGTGAAGATAGATACTTCCATGTTAATATTATTAGCATCTTGTAAGAGGAACATACGCCATATTTAGATTAAGAATGAGTCATATAATGTGAAAGAAATAATTTAGCCTTTGCATTTATTCCAACTTTTATCTACATGGAACTTTTACATTTAAATGCATTTTGCGGTATGCATTTAGTCACATTTAAGCAACAGCTGAGATATATGCATGTGCAGTACCAAGGCAAAGTTTGGAAACGCATTCCGTCTGAGCGATTACATACACAAACGCTGCGCACACAAATACACACCCTACGAGCTTCAATAAGCCCTCTGGAATGCTAATAGTAACCATATAAGTGTTCAATCAGAAAACACTCAGACAAACATACAACTTTCCACTGACACCCCAAAACACTTTATACAACGCACGCACACGCACACGCACACGCACACACACACACACACACACACACACACACACACACACACACATTGTGTATGCTAGGAGTGAAGACAGCCTGCCATAAGTGATGGGTGTACAGAAACTGAGTCAGATGAAGACCAGGAAGAACATGATAGCAGGCCACAGTCTCTAGAATTCATATTTACACCCACTTCATCCCTCATCTCCCCTCTTCTCTCCTCTTATCCCTTCTTCCCTCCTCCCTCTGTTCTCATTCCTCCTCTCCCTTCTTCTTCCCTCCTCTCCCCCTTCTCTACTTTTCCTTCCTCTCCTCAGGAAATAAGTTTGGTAGCTAAGCAGACGATATGTGCACTGGGAAAACCGCTAACGTCAGAGTTATTGTCAGCTGGCCCTCACAGGGCACATTTGAAGGCTCTTTCCTAATTTTATATTAATTGTCAAATCACAGAAACACTTTGCATTACAAGGAGACACAGACACACACATACACACACACATACACACACACACATACATACACACATACACACATACACACAAACACACATATACACACACACACACACACATACAAACACACACCCACGATTGCAACCGTCCACTCACACACGGACCACACATCTAGAAACTGTGTGTGTGTTTGTGTGTGTGTGTGTGTGTGTGTGTGCGTGCGCTCTGTCACTCCTAAGGGAAGTCCCACACAACACATTGCCAAAACTGCAGCAGAGCTGGTCTGGCAGTAGTGATGGGTGGGTGCCAACAGACACACAGGCACATGTACAGCCCTGCACCTGAGGATCAAACAAACAGAGGCAGCTACTGGGTAGTGGGACAGGGCGAGAAACAAAAGCTACAGGCGTCGCCGCTGGATCCTCAGACCCGAGGTCAGGTACTGTGAGAAATCCCAAAGTGTTCCCGAAGCTTCCTGAAATCCTGTACGAAGAGCTGAAAAAAAGGGGTTTTCCTGAAAGGAGAGACTCCGAAGAGTTCGGAACAGGATTCCGGAAAAACTGAGCATTGTTGGAAACATTCCCAGAACGTTTCAGGCGAGAGGAGAACATGAGTGATGGATGTACAGTCTATCAATGGTTAACCTGGTCGCTAACTGGATTCCCTGTCAGGTTTGCCATCACTGATTCAGTCGTGTCATCAGACAACCACAATGTGCAAACAACGTACACTTCTGTCCTATCTGCTATATCACAATCTGGAATTGTGTGTGTGTGTGTGTGTTCTCATGTGCGTGTGTGTGTGTGTGTGTGTGTGTGTGTGTGTGTGTGTGTGTGTGTGTGTGTGTGTGTGTGTGTGTGTGTGTGTGTGTGTGTGTGTGTGTGTGTGTGTGTGTGTGTGTGTGTGTGTGTGTGTGTGTCTGTGTGTCTGTGTGTCTGTGTGTGTGTGTGTGTGTGTGTGAGTGTGTGAGTGAGTCTGGTTCCCACAGTGTTTACGGGAGGTGAGTTGTATCAATGTGACAGAAGAACAAGGGGAACTTGGTAAGTAGCTTACTGTTAGACCAGGCCAGCACATGACCAGGGAATGCTGCCCCCCTCACAGACCCGCTCTAATTGTTTGCCTCCCTACCCCCCCTCCACCACAAATATGTCATGGAATCAGGCATTATGTCAACTAATGTCATGCGGCTTCATGCCAACTGGAGCGAGGCACCCATCTCTTATCGCTCCATATCATTTACCTCAATAAGAGTCTCTGCTATTTGACTGTGACGTAAATGGGAAATCCTTTAGATTTCTGTAAAATAGCGGACAAGCGCCTCTGAACAGTCAACAAGAACACAGATGGAGTAGACAGGAAAAAAGCAGTCCTTCAGCTGACTCTCTGATCCAGAATTGCTCACGGCAGCGATCACGGCGAGTACTCCGTCTCGGGGGAACATCAAGAGATGCATCACGTCAGCTGATTTGTTGCGTAGCGTTATTTCAGCTAATGTCGTGTCACATTTGGTCAAGCGTAGTTCTCCGAACTCCTGATGCCCACTCCATCCGGACTGTTTGAACTCCTCGGGCTCTTTAGGAGGGTTTAAAAAGCATCACTCAATCACATCAAAGAGGCATAATCTCTGCAGCGCCGGCCGGCCCGATTTGACCTCCCGTATTGCATTCAAGTGTGGCCACTGCAGAACGCTCTTTAAACGCCTGATCAACCCGGTCACTGTCAGTTCTGATTATCGCTCGACCGGCGCTCGTTCGCTATGTCCTAAAGATATCTCCCGTCTCGCAAAGTGTACACGTTTGTTTCTCTTTATTTATTTTAAAGTGAGTCCGGTGCATACTTCACAGGATTTTAGTAGTCAGCTGGTACTGGGCTCACGTGTTATAGTTACATGTGTGCAAGCCTCTCCAGTTATGTGTTCAAGCCTCTCTAGTTAGGCATATATGTGTGCAAGCCTCACTAGTTAAATGTGTCCAAGCCTCCCAAGCTGTTTTGTCTTGTGTTTGTTGTTTTTGCGTGTCCCATGCCAAATCTATAGGCGTGTCGCCTTGCTCTGATGGTCTTGAGAGACAGTGTTCAGCCTTGTCTTTTTGGCGGGTGCTCCGTCTGCGTGGGATCACTCTGTAGTCAAACTGAATCAGCATATGAAGCAACACTGGTTTTAACATTCACCCACTATGTAGACCCACTCTGTCCTCCACCTTGGCCTAACTGTGCTTTATAGACCCACTCTGTCCTCCACCTTGGCCTAACTGTGCTTTATAGACCCACTCTGTCCTCCACCTTGGCCTAACTGTGCTTTATAGACCCACTCTGTCCTCCACCTTGGCCTAACTGTGCTTTATAGACCCACTCTGTCCTCCACCTTGGCCTAACTGTGCTTTATAGACCCACTCTGTCCTCCACCTTGGCCTAACTGTGCTTTATAGACCCACTCTGTCCTCCACCTTGGCCTAACTGTGCTTTATAGACCCACTCTGTCCTCCACCTTGGCCTAACTGTGCTTTATAGACCCACTCTGTCCTCCACCTTGGCCTAACTGTGCTTTATAGACCCACTCTGTCCTCCACCTTGGCCTAACTGTGCTTTATAGACCCACTCTGTCCTCCACCTTGGCCTAACTGTCACCCGTCTGATTGGCTTCTCCGGAACTCCCTAACAAATCATCTGTCTTCCTAATTGACTGCGGCCGATAGATTGAAAATGATTAGACAACCCATCTACAAAATACAGTTAGTAAGTCTCCCTGTATTAAGGTATTAGGAAACATACAAACAATTATTAAAATGACAGCTGAAGGGGTGAGAGGAAGAGAGGAGAGGATGAGAAGAGGAGATTGGAGAAGAAGAGAGCTGGGGTTAAATAAAAATATAGGTTGAGAGGTGAGTTGGAGAGAGAGGATGGGAGGAGCAGAGTTGAGAAAAGGAGCAATGGGATGAGAGGAGGAAAAATTGGATGAGAAGAGGAGCGAATGAGCGATGGGATGAGAAAAGGAGAGAGGGAACGAGAGGAGGAGCGATGGGATGAGAAGAAGGGAAGAGGAAATGAGAGGAGGAGCGATGAGATGAGTAGAGGAGAGGAGAGGGGATGGGAGGAATGAAGTGATGAGTAGAGGAGAGGAGAGGGAATGAGATGAGGAGCGATGGGTTGAGTAGAGGAGAGGGGGTGGGAGGAATGAAGTGATGAGAAGAGGAGAGGAGAGGGGATGAGAGGAGGAGCGATGAGAAGAGAGGGAATGAGAAAAGAGGAGTGAAGAGAGTGAAGATGGGAGAGGGGTGAGAGTGGACTGATTGAATGGAAGAAATTCACTTTCCAATTGCTAAACATCAGTCCCACTATGTGGAGAAGTTAAAATGTATGAAAATGGCACCCACTATTGGCAGCTAGAGGCTAGTGAGGTATGACTGACATAGGAATCTGTGAGCGGAAGGGCAAACAGCCATAACTAGTTCACTTGCAGCAGCCAATACATTCAATGTGCCTGTAGTGCCTGTAGTGACTGAAGCACCCTAGAGAAATAACCAGCTTAGTAATTTATGGCCAACGTGAATGAGCAAAAGGCACTTTTTCCCGCAAAATGTCAGTGTGCATTTGTATAAATTTGACAGATTGAAATTGGACCAGACGTTCTCACAAGGATAGTAACACATGAAACTAATGTGGAATTATTAGGACATTTTGCCCGTCGCCTGAGGACAAGGCACATTTTCAACTTAGGGGTTAGGTTAAGAATCAACATACAATTAGTGAGTGTATCAGAATGTAGGTTACTTTAAGGTTAAGGCGTAACTGGTTATGTTAGTAAAGGATTAATGTAAACAAATATGTGTGTGTGTTTGTGTGTGTGTGTGTGTTTGGTGTGCGTGGGTGTGTGTTTGGGACAACAGCATTCCCCAACTCTCCTCTTTGTCCCTGAGGAGTCAGTAGAGGCCGCCGCTTGATTCTGTGTTGACATTCCCTGACACAACATTATTCAGGATTTAATGAGATTTCACTGTTGGTTTAGGAAAAATCTATTTTACACTGCTTGACTGTCGGAGAAAAGAAAGAAAAAGAAATGGAATGAAAGCGAGACTGAAACATAAAGCAAGATGGAGAGAGGCAGAGAGACAGGGAGACAGAAAGAGAAAGTGAGAGAGAGACAAACAAACATCTGAGAGAAGAAAGAGACACGCACACACAAACACTAGATAGATCAATAGAGAGACAGCAAGAAAGAGAGAAAGACACACAAGAGAGAGAGAAAGAAAGAGAGAGAGAGAGAGACTGTGAAAGACAGAAACAAAGAGACACAGAGAGACATTCGGTAGATCTCACCTCAGACCCTCATCTACCTCTCCTTCTTCCTCCTCCCTTTTCTTCATCATATTATTCTTCTTATTTTTCTTTTCATCTCTTCTAATCACATAAAATAATACTAAGTAAACACAATTGTATTATCAGAAGTGATCATATCTCACTAACAAGTGACCCACATGCACAAGCAAACACACCGGCACAGACACACACTGTGTGTATAGTTCTGTACATGCATTATAATCTCTATAGGTTCGCTTAGAATCATAGAGGTCGAATACAGGAACATCCAGGACAGTCCACCATATATCTGGGCCCAAATCCACAAAGTGTTTGAAAGAGAAATGGTGCTAGGTATTCTGTCTCTTTTAAAGAAGACTAAATGATGACGGAATCTAGTTCTCTACAGGTTTTTGTAGCTGTGGGTGTGAGTGTGTTTGAAACTCCTTTAAGATATATGTAAGCATGTTGTTATACATTTGCAATCCCACACAGACATACCTCCAGAATCACATTGATGGGGTGTCCAATTTTACTACTTACCACCCACATGCCTGTCAGTGTGGTGGTGTGTAATGTTGGTAACTGCATTTTGTCCAGGTAGGTCTTTTTTGTAGAAAAATCGGCTTTTTTGGTGGACATTTGGCGAAATCCGGAACTGAATTAATTATTCCAATAGTGAGAGGTCTACACAAAACCATGTACACATTGTACTTACCAAATAACGGTTTTGTCTTCGAAAAAGTGAGGTTTTGTGAGAGCAGCAGTGTATTAGCAGTGCAACTTCTGCGAGCACCAACCCAAGTCACATCTGCAGACTCAAAGATAAAATACATTACAAATACATTGTCAAGGCAAACAACTCACAAATTAAAACAGTCTAAATGGTGGTTGATCATCGCAAATCAGGCAATGGGAACATAGAAACCAAAATATTCCATCAATCACTATAAAGGCTTGGGATGCACCAATCCATTACTGGGCAAAATCGCTGGATCGGATATCGCCCAAAAAATCATAATAATCAGATAGAATGCATCAAACAACATGCCGTAAAGAGAGGTTTGTTGTGAGACAGGTCAGGTGAACATCACAAGCTAGAACGTGAGATTAGATGGTTAGGTTAAGCCAAGGGCATCCTAACAAATGTATTTTTAGTAGCTTAGTAATTTGAAAAAAGGGGAAAATATAGTATCGAATAAGTATCGATATCGGCAGATACTCAAGGTTGCAGTAATGTTTATGAAGCTAATGTTGTGTATAGCATGTCTGCGAAGTTGACGAAATAGCCCTTCATTGAGTGCAACATGTAAGCCAATGTTAGCTAAAAAACATTGGCAATTGGATTGAAACCGCTGGCAGTGGCTATGGTTAGACTAAAATATATGATTGTTTCTGATTGATTCGAGTGTCTTACAACAAGTCAATTGTCCCAGGCACAACCACATCACTGTGCTTGTGTTGTGCAAATAACAATTAATCCCACTGTTATCTTGATCGTAACAGGTCTCTCTTGTGTGCATGAAGTGTAAAAAAAAAATAAGAATATATTGACACATAAAGTGGAACAAAGAAGGAATTGCAGTACATATTAGATCCTACTAAAGGGGAGATTTGAACAAGTCACAGTCCACAACTCCCCATGTTGAGAGTGGTGTTGCAATTAAGTGTGTCAGTGAAATATTGTTTAAACGGTGTCAAATTGATTTAGATCATATTTTCACCGAGGCTATGCTTTGATCACATTGTGTAGCTGAAAATCAACAAGGCTGGTGTACGCGCCGCAGTAAAAGAAATTCACGTGAACGCGCAACGGGTCTTGGCTTGATGGCATTTGATAGCGCTAAAGTTACATTCCCAAACCAGGCTGTCCAGACGCTGCCTGACTGTAAAGTAATTCAAATGTTGAAAAACAACATGTATTGATAACCTTCGTAATTCTCTTTACCAAATTTCTGGTTAGAAAAGCAATTCATAGATAGTTACATGTATGTTTGACTCAATACACACAGTTAATGTGGCCATTTCATTGGTCTGTGCATTGGGGTCTTTCAGGCACCGAGTGAGGCAACACAGCCAGGTGTGTAGGAAGCTGGAAGTCTGATCATTTACCTGCTT
Source organism: Dallia pectoralis (assembly GCA_029465975.1). Lineage (NCBI taxonomy): Eukaryota > Metazoa > Chordata > Actinopteri > Esociformes > Umbridae > Dallia > Dallia pectoralis. The sequence goes on along the minus strand of CM055757.1, from coordinate 1,615,924 downwards.
CAGGTGACCGTGTTGGAAGTTTAACAAACTCAATGACGACCTCATTATTGAAGTGAAACAACAGTCGAAACAAGTAAGTGGCCCAATATTCGTATATCAAATTAAAGCGCCTGTTAGGTAATTTAGGGTATGTAATCAGTGCCGGTGTCTCCAGTCTAGATGTGGGGATATTAGTTCTCCTAACCCGCCTGTGGTTCCATGTCGATGGACCGGATGCATTCATATTGGACAAGCAAACATTTCAGTTGTCAGTTTGGCTGTGGTGGATAATTTCGCCTTTTTCTATTTTTTTCAGGAAACGGTGACAGTGTAAATAAATCCCGTTAAATATGTTTAGTAAAGGAAGCGATCACGTAGTAAACATGACATTTCACATATAGGAACAAAGCACATAAATGTGCGTGCGTGCGTGCGTGCGTGCGTGTGTGTGTGATCGTGTTGGTTTGTGAATGCACCGCATATCTCCACTGGGTTTGTATCCGGGGTGCCCCTTATGCTGTCCGGTTCTGTGTAGTGCTCCCATATATCTATGCCATATCACCACCCGGTATAAACTCTACATGGAGGGCAACTAACTGTGTGTTACTACTCCTCCCTCAGACTTGACTCAGACATTAGACCATCCTTTAAACTGAGAGTTCATCTTTTAGTCAACTGTGTGTGAAATGGTTCCGCACTTTGACATCATGGTTTTGTTCTTTAACAGCCCATACAGACTATGCAGATCTAGAAACATCCGAGCATACTCCCATATGACTACACTGCAGGACATCATATATACCCTTTTTAACTATGACATTGCCAAGTTTAAATCCTGATACTGTTCCTCTGGAACGATTTTATTTATTTTTTCCGAGTTGATAACATACTTTTTACACGCTATAGATGTTTGCGTCACTCATTATTCTGTCTTTTTGCGGATGAACATTGGAATGTGAGTTTGTAAGACCTTCTGGGCGGACTTGTTCCACATACCTTCCTGGCTGTCGGATTTTGCTGAGAGCGGAGGAGGATGGAGACGTCATTGGGGGGGAATTCCTCTTGCTATTTAAATCTGATGTTGACTTTTAAAATAATTTGTCTAGTTCTCCAGCCCTGCCTAGTTCCTATTACCTGCATATTTAGAATGACACAGACTTTTTTCTCCAACACGTGATGGATTAGTCCAAGTGCCTATATAACATGTTTTAGGGTTGGACAGTCTATGCCAAGAAACAGCCAATCAATTAATCAACAATACAATGAAGCAGTACATTTAATGTGGTCAGTCGACTCTTTCTAAATGTTGTCATAGATGGACCGGTTGGAAGAACAGTCATCGCATTTGTCTGAGAAAAAAACAAACAATTTTAACCTTTCTGTGGCGAGTGCACAAGGCTGCAAAGTGCTTTTATATCAGATACATGAAAAATACATTTGCATACTTGTCACCATGACACACTATGGCTGCCACATCTCAGTCCACATTTAGCAGGCCTGGTTATTGTCCTGGGCTCCACTTCCTGCATAATATTATCATCGCTAATTAACCACATTATTAAGGAACTCTTCTGAAATCTTTGCTTCACTCTTTTAGTTAATTAGCAGTGTGTTAACTGTTTGTTAGCCGTAAATGGGTAGGTGTGTGTTTTATGTTTCAATGTGTGTTTATGTGTTTGACTGTCACCCACTGGAGTCAGATTATTATTATTATTTATTATTTGTGCGTGTGCGTGTGCGTGTGTGCGTGTGTGTGTGTGTGTGTACACCAGCCCTTCATCCTCCCTGGGTCCACAGGGTTGATGGTGCCTCCCAGTTTCAGATTAGTACAATCAGATAGGGGGTTCCATCCTATGACTCTGAAATGAATGTCTTCTGTAGCTTCATGTCAATAACAAGTTCTCCATCACATCACAGACTAAACCCGTGATTTTGAGTATCAGTAAGTCCATGGTGTAACAGTCTGGGACATCTGGTCAATACTGTGGGGGAAATAACCATATTAAAGGGTGGGAGGGGAAAGAGCTGTGGTGGATTTATTTTTGGGAAGATTTAAAAAAAAAAAAACATTATTCATGACAAACCCTCTCATAAGCGGCTACTTAAATGTTCCTGCTGCATGAAGTCAAATCCGAAGAGTAATGTTCGTGCTCCATCACCTGGTAGGAGTGGGGTCCTTAATCAGCCCCGAGGTGACCACAGCAATGCCTGACAATCTCCTGTCAATCATAATGTTTAACCCAGCCTGTCATTCTGATGGGAGATTGGTTGACATGTTTAATATGGCTGAACAGAAGATGGTGACTGTGGTAGGCGACCATCAGCCCTTCACCAGATATGACCGCATATGACCAGAGGGAACAGCCAGATGACCGGATTTACTGCTATCTCATTATACGGTAGTCCTGTATGACCACTACTGCCTTTCTGGGCCCGGCGTGGTGCGTTGTGGGCCCGGCGCGTTGTGGGCCCGGCGCGTTGTGGGCCCGGCGC
>CM055757.1:1556763-1607952 GCA_029465975.1 Dallia pectoralis | reverse complement strand
GGGTAGGAGTGCCTTAGGTCTGACTGGGTGAGGTTCATATCTATAGTTGGTTGGAGTGGGATTTAATTGAGGTGTGAGGTTGTGAGGTTGGCGATCTTCCTCTCTCAGCAGGGGGGCTTTGTCTCTGAATCTCATGGGGTGTCTGATTGGTCTTGAAGGTGTAGGAGCTGCTCCATTGCTCCTGTGGGATATAGTGGTCTGGCGTCCCAGGGATACGTCTTTCAATGTTATTGCGAAACTGGGAATTACTTCTTTGTAGAGATGGACATGGTCATAGAGGCAGTCGAGGTTAAGGGTGGGATGGTGGGCCAGGTGGACATTTGGTTTCAGGGCACAATCTCTGGATAGGCTGGCGTTGATACGTTGGATAGTGGCTGGGTGGATGTCAGTCCTCGGTAGAAGGGTTGACACCACTATTTTTGTGTTCGGGAAAGTGGAGGTGGCCTTTTCTATTACCTTGTTTAGTGATTTGGCCACTCTTTCTTGTTGTGCATGTAGTTCATTGGTTCCAGTGTGGATAATGATGTGGCTTGGTGATCCTAGTTGGGTTTCATTGAGGAGCTCCATTGCACTTTGGGTTGTAGGGCACCTAGGGGTGGGCGATATGGGAAAAATATCATATCACGATTTTTTCAGGAAAAATCACGATTCACGATTTTATCACGATTCTTTTTCATGTTGCTTTTTAAGACTATTTTGCTAATTACTGAGCTGCAATACAAGCAAATTATATCTCCATTTAAAGAATATAGCGTTACAAGGTAACAAAACATAAAAGGGAAAAAAAATTAAAGTAGCATATTTTAATCACGTGTATATTTAAAGGAAGTGCAATGGTGCAAAGAAGCACCTTCATTCTCATCCGCAGCTTCACCATCCATTCACTGTGTAACCTGCCATCCATCTACAGCATCAGATGATCTACTGTGTTATCATCCTGAATTAAATGAATTGTGAATTATGCAGTAAAACATTTTACTAAAATAGTATGTAGCCTATTTATTGTCTTATGTAGCCATACAATACAAAATTAAAACCATGATTTTAAAATGCACAGGCTATGATATTTAAATTTCTAAAGATCGAATAAATTAAAATCAATCAAACTGTATGTCCTATTTTGATGTAATAAATGCTAAAACATTTTAGATCACAAGCGACGCGCAATCAAATGATTTGCGCATGATTGGCCGTATATATTGCAACACAGACTGTTGAAATAAAAACATTAGGCTACAGTGTATAATTTGATCATTTACATTTGTAAAATGTATTATAGTAATTACAGCCCAGTAACTAAGGCACTATAGACAATGAAACACGTATTTTACAACACAGTTTGTATATTGGTCACGGTCGGGTATATTCTGCTGTTACCCGGTAGATACATTAATCAATTTCGTTTTATATTTTCGTTCTGTTTATTTAGTAAAACATATATTTCTTTATAAACGTAGGCCTACCTCTTTTTTCTAGTTCATTCAAATTCAACCAAGCCAATCAATCTATTATCTATGTATATCTCGCAGCTTTTGTCTGCCTGAGCAGGACACGCATACTAACCGGTTGCACTGCGCACAGTGTTCATTAGTGATGTTATGAGTGCACATGAGACCGCAGTGATTAATCCGTTACATATATCCAGTTTCATATAGATCGGACCAAAACGCGTCAAGTTTCATGTAGACCAGACCAAAACGCGTCAAGTTTCATGTAGACCAGACCAAAACGCATCCAGTTTTATATAGACCAGACCAAAACGGTGTCCAATATAGATCGGACCAAAACGAGATCAGACCAAAACGCATCCAGTTTCTGAAAACGGGACAAGGTAAAATGCACGTATTTAGGAAAAGTCATGGAAGAACGAGGCTGTAGCTTTTCAACATTATATATTTATTTTAATTACTAACTGCAACGCCCGCGGGCATGGGCTGTTGGCGCTTCTAGTGTTAACATGCTGACATCTAGCGCACCGCGCATTGCATGTTGATACGTAGCTGAAAAAACGCCATAGATCTGCATCTAATTGAACGTGCACTGGAGCGCGATTCTACGATATTTCCGAAAAAGTGAATCGTGGAGACATTTTAATCGTCCACGATTAAATATCGTCATATCGCACACCCCTAAGGGCACCACATCTTTTTAGCTTTCTGCTGAGGGAAAAGTTTGTTTTCTTGAAGAAATTTTCCATTTGAGTCCATCAGTAGGATGATGTCAATTTGCTTGTTCTCTGGTCTTGATGGAGAAGTGTGGAGGTTGGTAGATGTTTGGGCTGCTGTGGGAGGGGTGGGTGGGTTAGATGGGGGGCTGCTGGTTGTTGGTATGGGGAGGGGGCTGTGAGGTCGGGTGATGTGCAGTGGTGTGGTGGTGGGAGGAGCTGTAGTGGAAGATGTTGGTTGAGTAACACTTATCTGGTTGGTTGAGGTGGGTTTCTCACTGATACTCAGGCAGATCTCCAGATGGGTGTGCAGTTGAGTCTTTAATGCACATAGTTCATTTTCTCTGTTCTGCAGCTGTTGTTTAAGTTCGGCTACCTCTGTTTTACAGTTCTCTCTGTCTCTCTGTAGCTCTTTAACTTCTGCTCTGAGATCAGTCAGTTCTCTTGTGTGTTTCTCTTTGTTCTGTTCAATGTTTTTTAGTTGTTCTGAAAATCTACAGTTATCTTGTTCAGCGTTGGTCTTCTGTGAGGTGTTTTGTTCAGGTTGTTGTGTGTTTATCTTTTCTCTGAATTTCACCTGTTCTACTTCCATTAGAGCAAACTTCTTGATTAGGTCATTGAGGATAAAGTGAAGAGAAGGTTCAGCATGTTCTGAGTTAGGGGAGTTATTCTCTTTAGGGAATTGTTCTGTGGAGTCCTCTGAAATGTGGGTGTTATCTGTTTCATCTATGGTGGAAAGGACTTCTCCTAGACTGGATTTCTCTAGTTGGGCTCTCTCCTTTATTAATTTAAAGTCCACTTGGAATTGACTCAGGCTGCCCTGTACTAGAATTGTTCCATTTTTGTATATGTTGACAGTTGTTATAACACTGTCTGTGTCTTCTGTATTTTTAATTTTGATTTTCCATCCATTACATATTCCTTCTCTTTTGATCGAGGGGTAGTGGTCTTTTATTGCACGGTGCCATGCAGTTGGCTTTTCTGAGAACAGGATCAGGTTGCTAATTTCGCCGTTTTTAAAAAGATCTGAAAACAGAGTTTCTGGTTTCTCTCTTAGGAGTTTCTGTTTGTACTGTTTCCGTGTATTTTCATTTTTTGTTTCTTGTGGATAATTTATAGGAATGGCCTCAGTGTAGAGGGGTAGCGGAGATATTTCCTTATTGGTTAAGTTTTCTGTTGCCATGCTGTTGCTATGCCGCTGCGGTTCCGTTGCTATGCGGTTGTTATACCGTTGCTATGCGGTTGCTACGTTGCCTTGTCGTGAATGTCGTTACTTAGCCTAGATGCTAGTTATTCCGCTTGTTTAAATCAGTTGCTAACCAGTCCATTTTCAAGTCAAAATATACAGAATAGTTTACTGTTCTCACTTCTCGTCGGGGCAAATCAGGAAAATCTCCGTTATTCTCTGGATCTCCGTAGATCTCCGTTGGTTGACTGTGTGGCTGTTCGGAGGTTGGTTGGTCGTTCTTTCTCTGATTTGTGTTTATTTTTTTTGTTAGTTCAGAAATATTATTTAATCCTCAAATTATCTTGTTTGTGAGGTTTGACTTCTTATATGATTTTTCTGCTTTCTGTTGAAAATTCGATCGTTTATCTCATCTTAAAACAGCAAAATACGAAGCGAAGTTAGGAGCTCATCTCTCTCTCTCTTCACTGTCTGTCTCTCTCTCTCTCTTCACTGTCTGTCTCTCTCTCTCTCTTCACTGTCTGTCTCTCTCTCTTCCCTGTCTGTCTGCAGGCTGGTCTGCTCCCTCTGCAATCGGTATCGCTGGTCTGGGTGGAGGGTTTGAGATCGGGGTGGAGGTAAGTTGACACACTTTTCCCTGGTACTGGGGTTATGTCCTACCACTTCTCAAAGTTTAGTTTCTCCATTTCGATGCAAACTTGTGAATGTGACCGTATAGATGTGAATGAAGTGATGTGGTTGTGTGTATGTGTGTGTGTACACGATTTTGGTGTTTAATTACTGTTTCTTGTCGTTGCCGGCATATATGTATCACTGTGGTCACAGTCTCAAATGCAGGTGAACCAAAGCACAATTGTTTTCTGCTGCCTGGTGGTTGTTCATTAATACAGAGCTGTAAACCAGTCTCAACTAACTTGCTCTCTCCATTTTCTCTCTCTGCAGGTGTCTGACCTGGTGATAATTCTGATGCAGCGTAGGGCTGTGGACTCGTTCTCTAAAGGAGGAAACCTGACCCTGGGGGGGAACTGCACTGTGGCTGTGGGACCAATGGGAAGGTAATGACCCCTCTAATGACCCCTCTAATGACCCCTCTACCCAGACCAGTTATCAGTATCTGGGTTTGGCTTTTCCTGGCGGGCTGGCTATTTTATGCAAGCAATTTACACAACTACAGAATGTGTGAATGTAGACAATAGTGGAAAGCACTAAGAACCAGAAACAGGAGAACAGAGACTGAGCTTTTGTCTGATCCAAATAAGGGTTCATTTACCTCTCTCATAACTAATGTCTCAGTGCTATGATGGGGTTTGTGCATTATCTAAATATTATGTGTCTACGGGAAACCTGTGAATCTGTTTTTGTACTTATGTGAGGAACGGTAGGTTCTTAGACCAATTTAGGTATTTAATTTATCCGGTTTTAGAAGTTTGGTTTCAAATGGACTTTAAAACTCTCATGCCTAGTGGGTCACTTTAGACCAGATTCTGGTCATCGTTGTCTATGGTGGGATTAAATATATTCTACACAAACATCCACACCCCTAGAAGGTGTTCGTCTTAAGTTCCCAGAAAACAACTAATAATATTTTATAATAATAATATGTACACCCCGATCAATGTTCCTTCTGTGCAGGAACGTGGAGGCTGATGTAGCTCTGCGAAGCACGGCGGCTGTCTTCACCTACTGTAAGTCCCGAGGGCTGTTTGCTGGAGTGTCTCTGGAGGGATCCTGCCTGCTGGAACGCAAAGACACCAACCGCAAGTGGGTCTTCACTTTATCATGGTTTATCTGACTTGTTAAGTTTAGGTCTAGAATTAGGGTTCATTTTAGGTATTGGTATAGGGTACATTTAGAAGCTAGTATTAGATTAATGTAAGGCATTAAGGTTAGAGTTTAAGTTAGGTTTACTGTTCATGTTGGGGTTTATGTTAAAGTTAGAGATTAGTTAGGATAGTAATTTATGCAGGTTCAAAATTGCTTGTCCTCACCTTGATTAGTAACACACACGTGTGTGTGTGTGTTTGTGTGTGTGTGTGTGTGTGTGTAAGATTTTACTCTCAGGAAATCCGGGCGTCGGCCATATTGAATGGAGATGTGGAGCCTCCCCCAGAAGCTCATGACCTGTACGTTATACTGGACGCCTACACAGAGAAATACAACATAGAGTTTGCGGCCCAGCAAGTAGGAACTAAGGTACTCAAAACAGCACCACCTAGTGGTCAACCAAGCACCTTACACAGGAGACAGATCTCTAACTAAACGTGCCTGTGTTCTCTCTGGATCTGTGTTATTCAATCATACTGGTCTTGGTTGTCACTCAGGCTCTACAGTCCAGGATGGCCCCTGTAAGACCCAGAGGCCCCACCCCTCAGAGATCTGCGAGTGCGTATGTGACCGAGGGTAAAGGGCACACACACACGTACAAATCTACACACACCTAGACAGACAGACACGCACAAATCTACACACACAGATGTGCACAAATCTACACAATCTACAGACAGAGATCTGTGCATCACATTCAGAAATTGCATTAATAATAGTTTATCTCATCGCACACATTCGTGCACAAACCCATATATGCCTGCACACGGCCACACTGTAGAGCGTAACACACTGTGTTATAATATTATTCTCTATATATTTAACAGGAGTCTCATGGCTGTAGAGCGTAACACACTGTGTTATAATATTATTCTCTATATATTTAACAGGAGTCTCATGGCTGTATAGCGTTACACATTGTGTTATAATATTATTCTCTATATATTTAACAGGAGTCTCATGGCTGTATAGCGTGTGTCTGTCTGTCCACTTTTATCCAGCAGAACATTCCTCTGACTGACAGATGTTTTTGTGTGTTGTCTCTTTTTTTTTTAGCTGTGAAGCCCTCCCTTTATCCAAGCACCTCCTCCGTTATATCCGAAAGCACAGGTTGGTGCCCCCGCCACTTATATCCTGACAGTTTTAACTCTCTTCTTTGGTGCATTTCATTTTAGCAATAATTCATGATATTTATCGGCTACATCAGGTTAGTTACTGGTGAGGTTTGGAACAGGGTTGGTTTTAGAACCTACAGGAGGGCAGATCTCCTGGAACAGGGTTGGAGTTAGAACCAACAGGAGGGCAGAACTCCTGGAACAGGGTTGGAGTTAGAACCTACAGGAGGGCAGATCTCCTGGAACAGGTTGGAGTTAGAACCTACAGGAGGGCAGATCTCCTGGAACAGGTTGGAGTTAGAACCTACAGGAGGGCAGATCTCCTGGAACAGGTTGGAGTTAGAACCTACAGGAGGGCAGATCTCCTGGAACAGGTTGGAGTTAGAACCTACAGGAGGGCAGATCTCCTGGAACAGGTTGGAGTTAGAACCTACAGGAGGGCAGATCTCCTGGAACAGGTTGGAGTTAAAACCTACAGGAGGGCAGATCTCCTAGAAAGTGGATCACACTCTTTCTCTCTCTTACACACACACACACACACACACACTTTCTCCTGCTAATGGCTGTGTCTGTACTATATAGCAGCTGCTGACACAAATGTTTGTATTTCTGCGGCTCAATGACGGGGAATGCTTTATCTTATCCAGTGGGTGTGTGTGGTTATGGTTGTGTGCGCGGTTGTGTTGTGTATTCCCTGGTTATGTATTAAACTGTGTCCTCATGTCCAGCCAAAGTAAACATACTGGGTCTTTAATGCACTTTGGGTAATGTGATCTGCCAGCTACCGTAATAGTGTGGGTTTTTCTGTTGATCTTTTGTTTAACCAGAAAGGTCACAGGGATTTATCGCTTTTACAAGTGATGCAGAGCCAAGATAACGCCTTTTATCTCTCCCCCTCACTGAGCTGGCACTGCCCTCTAGTGGTGAGAACGTGTATCTGACAGCCTTGTGCTTCCTGTGTTCCAGGTTCTTTTAGGAGTAGTCCGAGAAGTGCTCAGAGGGACAGCGGTACGTGTTGGTGTGATGAGGAACCCTATTAAATGAGTCATTGTACAAGTCGACGTCGCTGGTGGTTGATGATAATGGTTTTATATTCAGTGTGTGAAGCTGAATCTGTTGCTTCACACATTTGTCATGTCAACATTTGAATTATTTCACTGGCAGTTGATTTTGACATGACTCTCTGGTTTCTAGGTGCGCTTAGGTCATGGGACGATCCACCTGAAGTCGTCATGGCGATACACCCGTTCACAGGGCAGCAGCCTGGGGACTTGAGCTTCAACCCTGGCGACCGCATCACCGTGGTTACCAAGACGGAGTCACAGTATGACTGGTGGGAGGGAACCCTGAACGGGCGCACCGGAATCTTCCCTGCTAACTTCGTGACCTACTCCTAAACACACATTCCCTGTCACGTTCCCACACACACACACAGTGCCTTATTGTGTTTAAAACAACCCAGGGGTGACGTGAATGGTCTAACTACGAGTTGTGATTGTGTCTGTCAGCATTAACTGCACTTTTCACTCTAACTTTTATACATGAACTGTACTTTTTGTCTCTGGTCTTCCTGCTGAATCCAATTTAGTGTAAGGTCATATTTAGGGTGAATCCAGTTTAGTGTAAGGTCATATTTAGGGTGAATCCAGTTTAGTGTAAGGTCATATTTAGGTTGCACACTGATCATGTTCAGGTTGAATCCAGTTTAGTGTAAGGTCATATTAGGTGAATCCAGTTTAGTGTACGGTCATGTTTAGGGTGAATCCAGTTTAGTGTAAGGTCATATGTAGGTTGCACACTGATCATGTTCAGGTTGAATCTAGTTTAGTGTACGGTCATATTTAGGTTGCTCACTGATCATGTTCAGGCTGGTTTTGGGGCGGGCCATGGGACGGGGGCGGGCTCCTGGACCTCATTACCACATCTCAGAGTTGGGGACTTGCATTGAAGTCCCCCAGTTCATGTTGACATTTTATGACCCGAAGGCTTGGCCAATCATCACTCCTGTCCTGCTGCTCTGTTGTTCAGCTTAGCTCCTGTTTAACAACTGAAATAACAAAGAACCATGTAGAATGGCTGATTGAACTTAGTCTGGATCTGCAAGATGGTGTGAAATCAAGGCTTTCTTCTACGGGCTGGAACAGAAGAACATGATGTTTTCATAATGCCCCTTTTATTTGCTGTCATTCTTTTTGTACTGTAGCTTTTATAGTCCCCTAAAACTGACTTGAAAGAGGGGTTGATTATAGTGAAGAATATATATATTGTTTCTATGAGGAAGGTTTTGCAGAAAATAACGTATTGCAGCTTCCCAAGTAGAGCTTATGTGAAGGTGGAACGTGGCATACTGTCCATTTTCATAATGCTGGGTCATTGTATTTAATGTTATACAATATTTTTTATTTTAACTTAAAACCTGTGTAAATGTTTTACTTGTAATGAGCCTTAAGTGATTTTGCCTGTAAGGGTGTAGTTTGTCTTGTGGGCAGGCAGGGGGTGCTATACTCCTGTCTGTTTAGCATCATGATTACCTCTAATACCTTTCAGCCAGTATAAACTCCTTTTCTTACAATTGGATTATTACAATCTAATATTTGTTGATTAAAGTAACTGCAGCCTTTTCAACAATTTCACCTATAATTATTCACAAAATGGTCTGTGTTAAAAAGCTAATTTTCATTCACTTTAATGATTACTCTTGGAAAAGAATTCATACTTTGTACTTTTGCACACCGACTGTCCTTTTGAATAATTATTTGACTGCAGTCGATCATATTTTATATTTGGTCTGTATGTTTAAGGTGTCTCTTTAATGTTGGTGTTCAATGTTTTACTGTTGATCACTGATTGCACAACACATTTTCCAAATGGGACAATAAATATAATGATTCATTGATTAAACAATGTGTATCTATAATACATTCTGAAATCCACAAATTGATGACTCAACTGCAGTAAAGACAAATACAAACAGTCGAATCAAGACAACTAGAAATGGTCACACAATTTAAAATGAAATGCATTAATGAACAATTGATAAAAACAGATGAGAACCCAGTGTTTCTGGCATTGTATAGAGGGCATATGACTAGTGTATGTAATGTCTGAACTCAGTATTGTAAACAAATTAAATTGAATTTAAACAAATTATTTAAAGATTTTTTTTATTTATTGAAACATACACAACTATCCTTGCTTAATGTATGCGTTTTGGTTCTGATTGAATTTCTGTTCTGTGGTACATCTAGTAGTTTAAATCAATAGGCAAACAGCCAAAATATTTGCTAACGAAATAATTCGTGTATTTCCGTTTGTAGCTTTGCATGACCTATAGGTTGGGTTTTCGTTTAGTAGGACTACATTTTACATGGGACGCTGTTGTTATTTGTTTTCTTGGAATTTGAATTGGGTTTATCTTGTGCATTTGTGCTTAGGGAACGGCTGGGAGCGTAGTTCCACAAAGACTAATGTACTTGGTTTTTTTCTTTACCTGCTGAGTTAACTTGGATGGATAAAGTAGCATTTTGTTTGCGTTTGTATCATGTGGGTGGTTATTTGTGTTTTTGATAAGGGAGTTTGCTATGGTGGTCTCTAGATTGATTTGGCCATTACCATTAATGTTAAAGTGCAATTCAGAAGATGTCTGAGTATTTAAGAGTAGATCTGAAAACTCACTGTGGCTAGCACCCGCATAGTGGACTATTAAGATGAAACTCACAATGTTGTGTGAAGAGACAGGACTGAACTGGGTAAAAGCACTCCCCCTCATGAGGTCATAACTGTGTCTGTGAGACCAATGAATGAACACCAGCCCGGGTGCCCCATCACCACGGCGTCATTTACGCTGGGAACATGTCTCCACCAAGCGAACCAAGAAATGTTAAAGGTTTATTTGCACGTCACCATGGAAACATTAAAGTGACAGGTAAATAGCGATAGCGATAGAGAAACGCCCCAAGGAGGCGGGTCTACGTAGCAGTTAAGCCAATTGCTAATTTAAGATATGATTGATTGACATAAACTTTTGCCAATCAGCGTTCTTAAATCGAATCCAAGAAGGGCGATTATTTCCAAAGCTCGTCCCTGAAGCCGAATAGGGAAGCAGTATACGCGCGGCTTCTCTAGTAGCTGGTACACCAGGCAGGAAGGCTAAAAACAGGCACATTTTATCCAAAATTATCGATTGATTGAACTTTTGTGGGGCTTTTGAGTTGGTCTTGCGTGGGCATGTTAATATTACTGTATGTTGTTTTGTTGTTGCAGTTCTGGAGCACATTAACAATTAGTTACATTTAGTTTGATCATAAAATACTGTATGCTATTCTTCCAGTCAAAGGCTTGAGTTCAGCCACTTGATATCCATTTCTATATTATACATCGTTTACACAGTGTAATTTCCTATAAACTTTTGTGGTGGGGACAAAAGATCAGATGAAAAAACCTTACAGCAGGACGGAAAAATATTGAATAACGGCGCATCAAAAATGGGCACTGCGATTTCAATATTAGACTGACATTGGTCAGTAGCCAATCTGCGTGTTAGGGGCGTGGTTTTGCGAAGGGTCAATTGGACGGAACTCTTTCACACGTAAGTTTAAAATATTCTAACTGATTCCCCAGCAGCGCCGGCTGGTGAAAAATATTCTCGGTGGGGCTGTGCCATACCTTTTTGTTTCTGTTCCCATCGCAATACAATTTAACACAAACTGCAGGACAGCAGTGCTCAGTGAAATAGTCAGTAATTATTTAAAGAGCCACTTCACCGATTTTGCATTTAGCTTTGTATCAGTAGACACATGGTAGTATTTTCCAATGACCTTACTCCCACCCCTCAACTCCATCTGATAAGAGCGATATCTTGATTTTAGGTCAGGAAAAAATCCTCCAATGACGTAAAATGACGATTTATCCGACTGACCTAGATGCGTCCCTTGCAGACAAACTCATTCAGTTCACTCACTTTGTGTCATGTGACACTTCCCCTGCTCAGTTGTTGCACATTCTGGAAACGAACGGACTTAAGACAACTTTATCCGAATGTAAATGTTGCAATCAAATGTTCTTAACACTGCCTGTCTCTAATTGTGAGGATGAGAGGTCTTAAACGAGTAAACAATGTTTCAAGAACCACAATGTCACAGAGAAGACTTACTGCACTTTCTTTGCTGGCCATAGAACATGAAGTTGTTGAAATGTATTTTGATGATGTTGTGCACCAGTTTGCATATTTGAAGTCTAGAAGCAAGGCCACTTAGTAATCTGCTATAATTAATTACCTTAAAACAATGAATCTTTGATAGCATTAAATGTTTTGAGTTTTCACAATTTAAGTTAAGGAGTCCAGTGTGTAAGGGTCACCTGTTAAGCAAAGGAAAATATATAAAAGTTAATAGACGTGTATAAGCCTAATTTGAAATGTTGTGTAGACTATGAGTTTTTCATCTATAGTGTTGTGTTGTTACCCTTTAAAGCAAAGATTGGCCAATTAGGCCTAATAATAAAATAATTGTGTGTTTATGAGTTCAGTTTTAAAGAGGACAGTTCTAAGGCCAAATTGTTAAAACAAAATTGTACTGTAATATTCTTTAAGTTTAGGGACATGCTCTTGATGATAGGGACTTTATGAATATATAGTAGTAGGGCATTAACGTGATCTTAAGTTTAGGGACATGCTCATGATGTTAGGGTCTTTATGAATATATAGTAGTAGGGCATTAACGTGATCGTAAGTTTAGGGACATGCTCTTGATGATAGGGACTTTATGAATATATAGTAGTAGGGCATTAACGGGTTCGTAAGTTTAGGGACATGCTCTTGATGATAGGGACTTTGTGATTTTGTTGGGCATTAACGGGTTCCATGCTCTTGATGATAGGGACTTTGTGATTTTGTTGGGGGGCCCTTGAGTCTTGTTGCCCTGGGCATAAAAAATAGTTAATCCGGCTGTGCCCTGATGGAGATTGCTATGTCATGACTGACCCAGAACTGAAGGACAAGAAGTGGTATTGGACTCATCTGAATATGGGCGGAAGCGCCATGTACCCCTCCTCGAAAGATTCTCTTGACCATATAAACAGATGGAAATGTTGGGGTAATGTTTGTACTGTCGATATGTTGGATGTTTGTGTGTAAGCCAGGAGTTTTGGTGTTTGGACAGTGACCTAGACAACACACCATGCAGACCTCCTGATTATCCTAAAGGTAGACCAGCTTTGATATGTACCATGGCAACCGCACCTACTCTAGGTGTCCATATTCCTGGGTTCGGGCCCAATTTCCGAGCTCGAAGCCCTCCCCCCTGGACAGCACGCCAAATACGCATGACCTTTTACTCTCTGATCATTCGTAAGTGTGAACTCGTGAAATAGAGTAGGAAGAGCGCTATTAGAATCAGACAATATAACCCTTAGGAGAATGGTTGCTTATGCAAACCACAGGAACCTGACTAATATAACCCTTAGGAGAATGGTTGCTTATGCAAACCACAGGAACCTGACTAATTGCTGGATCTGTCAACACATACCAGCATCTTCACATTCTCCCATATTAACTCCTGTCCCATTTTCTGTAGCAGACTGGCAGGTGCACGGTTGGTCTGAAGTGGCAGCACAAATGACCACGGCAGATAAGGACCCCATTGGCAGCTTCTGTCCAGCTGAGTGACACTAGATTGGGTTTGGTGGTCAATATGGTGATAGTTGAATTCAATAGGTACCGTCGTCCTGAGGGAGTGAACGTATCCACACTGTTTAGATTAAACACCAACGAGGAGGTAGGAGGACGTGGTTATATTATAAGGATGTAAATGACCCTGGTACAGACACATTGTTGCACTATGGATGATCAAGCCAGGCTGGGTGCAGTTTGCAAAAACCTCATTATTCTCTATTTGCATATGCAGTGATCTACTAAATCCCATGGGAGACATACATGAACATAGATTCAATGACCCTTAAGTTGCATAATTGTTATGTTCCTGTTGTATTAGAGAAGCTCCGCCTGCGTGGTTGTGCCCAAATTTGGTCTCCAATACCTGTTTTGAGTTACCGGTAATATAATGTCTCACACTGTGAGTATAATATCACTCTGTATGACAGACAGTTCCGGAGCTCTAGGGAGTTTGGGGCTTAGTGACTGTCCCATATATGTGTGGTATATGGCTGCATACCTAGTGACTGTACCATATATGTGTGCTATATGGCTGCATACCTAGTGACTGTACCATATATGTGTGCTATATGGCTGCATACCTAGTGACTGTCCCATATATGTGTGCTATATGGCTGCATACCTAGTGACTGTCCCATATATGTGTGCTATATGGCTGCATACCTAGTGACTGTCCCATATATGTGTGCTATATGGCTGCATACCTAGTGACTGTCCCATATATGTGTGCTATATGGCTGCATACCTAGTGACTGTCCCACCATGACTCCAACTAATTTCATGGCTCTGCTATATGGCTACATACCTAGATACACAGGAGGGGTGCTATATGGCTACATACCTAGATACACAGGAGGGTGTGCTATATGGCTGCATACCTAGATACACAGGAGGGGTGCTATATGGCTACATACCTAGATACACAGGAGGGGGTGCTATATGGCTGCATACCTAGATACACAGGAGGGGTGCTATATGGCTACATACCTAGATACACAGGAGGGGGTGTTATATGGCTGCATACCTAGATACACAGGAGGGGTGCTATATGGCTACATACCTAGATACACAGGAGGGGGGTGTTATATGGCCACATACCTAGATACTAAAAAAGGAGAAGAAGATCTTCATACGGTTCATGGATGGGACCCGTTCTCAGGACTTTCCTCAATGATAGGTCCATGGGGAATTAAGATATATAAATTGGTGATAACTGTAATGGCTGCGTTAGCTGTATATTGTTTACTGTAGGGACGGTCATAAATGCCAGATGGAGATGCGGCATGTTGATTTTAGATGAAGTGTTATCGTTCAATCGGTTTGGGTTTGTGACTGCCTGTTGGGTTAGTAGTTGATAACGGCTGTCATTATTGAGGATTAACCAGGTTCATGTGTTTAGCCTTAACTCCTCCCTTTTATGCCAACAAGAGTGTCTTTATATGTGGAGGTTTTGTGGTAAGACTTGAGGCTTCAGTTTATTGTGATTCTCCTTGCAAGTAATTAATAAATAATGTTAATTGTGCAAGCAGAGGCTCTCTCTTCTTTTGTGTGTGGCCCATTTAACAGCCTGTCTAACAGATCACACAGTCAAATATGTGCAGAGGAACAGGGCTTCAATATGTGCAGAGGAACAGGGACAACAACTATCCTTTGCTTGTCGTAATCCCTGAGTAGCGTGTGTCACATCAACATGTGACAGGATCTCCCTAGACCGTTTTCAACTGTGTGTGTGTGTATGCATGTGCGTGTTGTGTGTCTGGGTATTTTACCTTTATATTTGATAGTGGTTATTTCTACATCACAATCACTACAGTCTATAGCCAACTAAGTGACAGATTATCTTATAGATGGGTTCAGAATTAGGGAATAAGCTTTTAGGGCTTTTTATTTTAAGCTAGTCTTGAATATCAATGAGGACATGAAGATACAGCCATCGATTATGATGCTTTCGGAATGTCAACAGAACACCTGGTCACAACAACATTCTAAAGAGAAGTGGCATTATATATTTCTAATCATTTACAGACACTTGAAAACATAGTAAACCAGCGTACATTTCATATCTTCATCACTTCATCACTACATTTAGTAATACTATGGATTATTTAAATTTTCTGGCCCAGTTAGGTTTAGAGCTGATTCCAATCAACCAGTTCACCAGGAATATGTTAGACAGCGTTCCTACAGAATATCTGCATTTGTGGCTCCTCACCAGGATTCATAACCAGAATCAGGTATGTTCAGCCTAATTGTTAGTGACTCTGAAATCACAACATATATGCAGAGTGCACAACAAAGACAAATGTGGATGTGAAATGGGAATATCGTTACTTAGTTTTTTGAACATGTCTTCCTCTGCATATCAGATCCCGCTCAACGCAGCCCCTGCCACCGTCCAGGGAATCTCCTTGGGAGGAGCTCATGACTTCATGGACTGGACGGAGGGGCCTCAGATGGATCACAACAACCTCACTATATGGCAGAATATAAACCCATGCCATCAGAATGAACAACAGATGGACATTGAAGACAGTGTGGACAATAATACGTCCACATATTTTTACTACCAGCCAGCAGGGAGCAACAGCAGAATGGCCTCCAGCGGTGTTGTCAGCCTTAGGAAGAGAAAAATACTCGAGCACGAGATCATAAAAAAACGCAGAATCTAGAGAAAATATTTCCCCCCCAAAAAAGTATAAATAAACAATGTTTATTTGATTTGAAACTGAGTTCAGTATGCTTTTGTATTTTCTATGGGGTTACTATGCACCCTAAGCACTTTCTGAAATTAAAAACTATAACATTTGAATAAGGAATTATTAATTATAACATTATAATAATATTTTGTTGTTGAGTGAGCTCAACTGTTATTTTAGTTTAATGAAAAGTTATGGCAACTTGTATGCGGACAACAATGTGTAACCCTTGTAACACATATATGGAATCGTTATATGAGAATCAATACAAATATTGGATGTGGACACATTAGTCAGTTAAGTGGCGGTCATTGTTTAAAGTTAAGACACTGAACATATCTTGCCAATGAGCACCACCTTGTGGTTATGTGATGAACACATGCTTCAGTGCCATCAATTATAAGAAAGTCTAATTGTAACTCAAATTTGAGATCTAATTTACTTTATCATTTCCACCACTCATATTGCTTGTACGTTTTTTCGATTGCATAGCTCTTCTTAGTGTATTATAGTATTTTTAGTAGCCAGTTTTGTTGTTTTAGTCCATTGATCCTTATGTCATCAACAACCTGGATCCCGTCATAGGCCCCACATAACTGGTAGGGGTTCTTAAAATAGGTTCACACATTTTGTCAAGGTACATTGTCCATCTGTTGGTCTGAGCATTGCTAAGACATACCTGATATTTATGCTGCCAAGCAAGAGGCGAGACTTATCAGTCAGGATATGGTGAGCGTCTGTCCTCAACCTCCTACATCTGTCATTAGTGGAGATTTATTAGGTGGTTTTGTGGTAAAGTTTATGCTTAAAACTTCACCCAATGAACACACGACTCTAAGCAGCTCATCCAACAGTCTCGGCTTTTACTGGAGGTTAAAATGGCCTCAGTAGCTTTTAACTTCTAGCGGAATATCTCGGGTGTTTCCGTGGATGAACAGCTGTGTGCCCACATCTGTAACAGGTCGTTTTCCACATGCTGAGTACCATGGTACAGATGTTTGGCACAACAATCAATATTACAAATCTGGTGGCTGTGTTCCACCATCCTTAAGCTGTGAGGGAATCTTGATTGTGTACAAGGGCATCAGTGAGACCTCCCCATCAGTCTCTGGCCCACAGCTTCCAATAGCCAAGAGCTATAAAGAGGTTACGGAGACAAAGCTGCTTGCAGTAACTCTACCTGAGGACCTAGAAAGTGGGTGGATGTTTTCCGGCTGTTTGGGCGTTGTCCGGCTGGTTTACTATGTTCAGGGCCAAAGTTTCACTAGACCACCCTGTCTCAGTTTTAAAATTGACGCTGCTATGCTATGCTATTGTGGACGTAGGGAACTAAGGTGTCTAACCTTTCCCTTTGTCCTGTTTCTATTAAGGAGGACCCGTCCCTACTGACCACATAATACAAATACATTCATCTAACTTTCCCTGTGTCATGTTTCCATTGAGGCCCGTCCCTACTGACACACATAATACAAATACATTTATCTAACTTTGCCTTCCTCTCACCTCAAACGAAGCAAATAGATTGAAACATATAGACATATACAACACAGCCTTCCTCTGATTACACACACATGCTGTTGAATGGCCAACACATCCTTATCTTTACCCTTTGATTGGCCAGCTCAAATGCCCCAGAATAATGGCCAGGTCAAATGCCCCAGAAGGAAGTTTGTGATTGGCCAGCTCAAATGCACCAGAAGAATGTCTCAGTTAGCATTTTTTTCCTTCAGGTCACTTCGTTTTTCTCTGGGTTTTTAGGTTGGTTGTCTGTATTTGCTCTGTGACAACTGCTGATGTACGAATGGCTTCAGGGAATCATGTGACTGGACAGGTACTCCAGTACGGAGGTCCAACTGCTTTAAGTGCATGCACGTGTGTGCTGTGCCTGTTGTCAGTTTGTGTACGTGGTGAACGATTGTCCAGGATGAGGGATTTAGATCAGATTATGACCCAGGAAATGGCACACGCATTCTTACGAGATGGAAAATACCATATTTAATATTTCGGATGGCGATGGACAGGAAATATAGACATTTTTCCTTGATCATCAGTCATAAAAAAATGCCCAGTTAGCAGTTTGAAAAGAGCAGACAAAGAGCAGACAAAGCCACTGGGCACGACAACATTCAATCAATACGCCCCCGTGAGAAATGTCAACTCTTTGATATGTTGGTTATCCAGCTGACGTTGTTATGTGACTACCATGACTACCACTCAGCTAACAACGGATAACATCACAGTCATATCGAGAGAAAAAAACATTTCTACAAACTAAGAATGTTCATGCCACATTTCCTACTTCTGAAATATTGACAGTGCAGGTATTTGGACAGTGACATGTTCACGATTGTTTTGTCTCTGTACTTGAAGTTATTTAATCTAGTGTTTGTTGTCATGGGCATGTATGGCTATTTGCTATAAGCGTGTCACTGGAACTGACTCCATTCACTTATAATGTACTGGCCAAATGCAGAGTAAGGATGAAATCTGAAGTGTGCTTGAACATCTCGTCAGGTCACACCAAATGCTTTGACAATCATAGGACTTTGCCTTGACGCTGGACAATGACCCCAAAACTACTGTTAAAGCGACCAAGACGGTTTCCAGGGCCAAAGGTGAATGTTGCTTTCTGGACAAGTTAATCAACTGACGTCAATCCATTTGAGTGTGAATTTCACTTTCTGCAGACAGGACAGACATGTCCCAGAAACAGGAAGGACCTAAACATGGCTGTAGTTAATGCCTGTCAGAGCATCACCGGAGGGGACATCCAGCGTCTGGTGATATCTACAGGTTGCACCCAGTAATTAATTGTACTTCATTCAAGACTGTTTGTTTTTGCAATTCCTCTTGAATATCCGAAAATTAAGTTGGCTATAATTCCTGTGATCCTGTCACAGTCCGATTACTGCACAGTATCTGTAGGTGCATAAAACATTTCATTCAGAAACAAAATGCAGATGTCAGAAACAAATGCAAATGTGCTATATAGGACTGTTGTTCTGATGGAGAAAAAGGTGGGTCTAGATAAAGGTAAGAAACAAAGTATGGCATTCTGGTATGTGGTTATCTCTGTTACCAAGCATCTCCTACAAGATTGTAGGGGTTTGCAATGTGCTTTTACAATGTTGAAATACCAAACCTACAGCAAACAGATAACAGCCATTACTGAACAGGCATGTTTTGCCTCCAAGGATTACAAAGGATCAATACATTTGCTTCAATAGTCCAGCGCTATCTTTTAATATTTGTTCTCAACAAACCACAACTAAGTAGAATTATTTCTGGTGGTTTATCAAGCTGATCCAGCTTCGTGTTCTACATTTCACATCAGCTTGACATATGAAACAATGTAGTAGAAGTAGGGTTCAAGGAGATACAGACTAGAGTCCAAAACCCACATGCACTCTCTGTTATAAATGTAATTAATGTATATTTACATCCCCAGGACCCAACTGGACACTGAACTATATGAAATATTATATTAAATGTGTTCTAATTCAGACTCCGAGGGTCCATTAGGTTCAGTAATACATTTAAAATAAGGTTTTGTGCCAACCAAAAGTGATTTTTTTACCATTAAATATGCTTTAGGTCAAGATGTCCTAGGATTTTTCAACAGAGGTTGTGACGTTCACTTTTATACAAGTGGACTAGATTATTAAAGAGTAAAAGATACACATTATATAAAATGACTTCCAATCTAAGTTAAGTCCTACCTCAGATACTTTAAAACATTGTTTAACTTCTGTATACCCTAAAAACAACCAAAGAAATTCCCTTGTGCATCAGGGTTGTGTTGCCTAGTTGGCTTTTTCTTGTTTTATTTAAAAAAGAGAAAATGCCGCCCTACATTTCATTTCTGCTGAAATAATCTTGAAAGGTACGTTTTCTTTCAAATTAAGCAAAGCTATGAGGTGAAATAGGCTTTTTAAGTGACATTCTTCATTACGCAGCATGTATTTTGCTGAGCACCTTTTCCCCCAAACAATTGTATATTATATATATATATACATTTATACTAATTTTTTTCTGTGCGTTAACCGCATCTTTAAATGTAATGCGATCAATATTAAAAAAAAAACATTGTTTAGAAAACAGAATGCATTATAAAGCCATAAAATGGCTGATTTCGCAGTCATTGAAACCGGTGCCCTGGTTATTTTGGTCCTCATCTCAAGGAACAGTCACTCCACTCAAGGTCAAGGTTCATCGAGAATGTAATTAATATGTCTCTAAGTGAGCCACATATGTGACCAGCTAACCCATGTTAAACTCAATGCACTCCTCAACTCTCACTTGTAGGATAAAGTTTCGACGTGCTCCCTTTTGAAATAGTCGTATCTTAAAGCACCATGGCACTTCACACACAAGTATTCACAACGTGTGTGTTTTCGGTTAGTGCACGTGTGTGTGTGTGCAGCTTGTGTCGGCTGAGCTGAGTTCCTGAGGATTGTGGGGGGCCTTCTCTGGGTCCGTCAGGAATGGACAGGCCTTGCCTGTCTGGGCATCAGCTGAATGCCTGTCAGAAAATAAAAATGTGCAGTTACACACAGATCACAGCCAGGAACCCTGAATGTGTCTCTGGTAAACAGCCTTCTCAGTTCATATACGTGGTAATCAGCCAAAAACAAATATTACAATTCTCCATGTGCTTTTCTGTTTGTGTCTATTTAAAATCTTTATATCAGAAGGGTTTAGTATATAAGTAGAATAAATACCATATCAAGTGGACCAACTTTAAACTCACAAAATAACTAGGATTAGCGTTTTAAGTGAAACAGGAAACGTGTTAAAATGTAATATACTCCTCTGAACTTTGACCAAACTGAAGCACACAGCCAGAATTCAGAAGAGGCTGAAACGGCTCATGTTACATATTGCGACAGAAAGGGAAATGGAGACAGGTTATATAGCTGATCTGAAATTAGATGTTATGTTACACACCAGCACATTTGTTTTTCTATCCTAATGGAGGATGCATGTGAGTTAATTTTACACATCACAGACACCAGCTGCAGTTGTCTGTCTGAAGATAGTTTCACGCACTCACTTTAACATGTGTAGTTAAGTACTATATTTGCAGGGACCTTAAACCTAATCTTAATCTTAACCACATTGTATTTCTTACTATGAATTCCCTACGAATTAATTGTGTAATCATCTGAAGTGAAATTATTAGGAATTAAGGATTTTATAATTATGATTTCGGTTTTACATAAAAAAACCAGGATAGCGTTAAAGATATCTGATATAAATATACATTATTGTAGCTATAGAAACAAAGTGCATGAAATAAGACATTTTATAATCTAACATAATAATAACCATATCTAACCATTTCCCTGAACAGTTTCGATTGCATATTTGATGATGAAGCAGTAGAAATACAGCAAAATAACATATTAATAAGTTGTTGCTATATTTATATATATATATATAGTCAGGGCCTGGTAAAGCTTAGAGAAGATCATATGTCAAATTCTGAAGTTTTGTGTGTGATGTTCGACCAGGTATCTGACCTTATCAAATACCTAATTTCTTGTTGACCTAAGCATGGAGTCTCATCATCTAGTTGCCTGTCATTTGAGAGAGGTTATCACTCAGCCGAATAGTGTTCGCCAACAGGTTGGAATCTTGGAAAACGTGTATTGATTAGCAATTATCTTCACTAGTGTTGCAAAACACAGCCGCAAAGCAATTCCACTTCACATTTGCTGTTATGCTGATAACAAATAGGGCCAAAAAAAACAAAGGCTTTTTAAAGAGTTTATACAAAACAGTTATTATATAAAGATATTTGCTATACATATATATACCATCAGAACATATGCAAACTCATATGGACATCTGGAACTAGAACATAGACATTGCTCCTTTTGCACACTTGTTCACACATCTAGACATTGCTCCTTTTGCACACTTGTTCACACATCTAGACATTGCTCCTTTTGCACACTTGTTCACACATCTAGACATTGCTCCTTTTGCACACTTGTTCACACATCTAGACATTGCTCCTTTTGCACACTTGTTCACACATCTAGACATTGCTCCTTTTGCACACTTGTTCACACATCTAGACATTGCTCCTTTTGCACACTTGTTCACACATCTAGACATTGCTCCTTTTGCACACTTGTTCACACATCTAGACATTGCTCCTTTTGCACACTTGTTCACACATCTAGACATTGCTCCTTTTGCACACTTGTTCACACATCTAGACATTGTTCACACATCTAGACATTGCTCCTTTTGCACACTTGTTCACACATCTAGACATTGCTCCTTTTGCACACTTGTTCACACATCTAGACATTGCTCCTTTTGCACACTTGTTCACACATCTAGACATTGCCTTTTGCACACTTGTTCACACATCTAGACATTGCTCCTTTTTTGCACACTTGTTCACACATCTAGACATTGCTCCTTTTGCACACTTGTTCACACATCTAGACATTGCTCCTTTCTTGTTCACACATCTAGACATTGCTCCTTTTGCACACTTGTTCACACATCTAGACATTGCTCCTTTTGCACACTTGTTCACACATCTAGACATTGCTCCTTTTGCACACTTGTTCACACATCTAGACATTGCTCCTTTTGCACACTTGTTCACACATCTAGACATTGCTCCTTTCGCACACTTGTTCACACATCTAGACATTGCTCCTTTTGCACACTTGTTCACACATCTAGACATTGCTCCTTTTGCACACTTGTTCACACATCTAGACAATGCTCCTTTTGCACACTTGTTCACACATCTAGACATTGCTCCTTTCGCACACTTGTTCACACATCTAGACATTGCTCCTTTTGCACACTTGTTCACACATCTAGACATTGCTCCTTTTGCACACTTGTTCACACATCTAGACATTGCTCCTTTTGCACTTTTCACACACTTGTTCACACATCTAGACATTGCTCCTTTTGCACACTTGTTCACACATCTGTTGCTCCTTTTGCACACTTGTTCACACATCTAGACATTGCTCCTTTTGCACACTTGTTCACACATCTAGACATTGCTCCTTTCGCACACTTGTTCACACATCTAGACATTGCTCCTTTCGCACACTTGTTCACACATCTAGACATTGCTCCTTTCGCACACTTGTTCACACATCTAGACAATGCTCCTTTTGCACACTTGTTCACACATCTAGACATTGCTCCTTTTGCACACTTGTTCACACATCTAGACAATGCTCCTTTTGCACACTTGTTCACACATCTAGACATTGCTCCTTTTGCACACTTGTTCACACATCTAGACATTGCGCCGTTCTCTGTTTGTTTTGTGTTTTATCAATAAACCTGTTTTGAACGGATTACCTGGCTCTGCACATTTCTACACTCCACCTCTCTAAAGCGTGACAGATAACACACATACAATGACATCTGATAAGACCCCGCCTCACCTGTGTGCAAATTGCATGAAGCAAACACCTGAATTCACTACCTCTAAATGGTAAAGCATCACGCCAGGTCCAAATTCCGCCACATCTGTTATCTCCCTGTCCTTAGTGAACTAATAGAGGCATTTATTTCAAGAAATACAATGCTTTTTTTTTAAAGAACACGTTAGCTACTTAATTTTAGCATGCATAAAAGCAATAATCTGCACCGACGGGAGTTGGCGATTAAAGAAAAACAAATAGCTAATAAGATGAGATAAGATGACAGTTGGTGCTGCAATGTTACATTACAGTGCAGCCAGTGACAGGGAGTGTTCTTCAATATGACCACTGCAATGTTACATTACAGTGCAGCCAGTGACAGGGAGTGTTCTTCAATAGGACCACGGCAATGTTACATTACAGTGCAGCCAGTGACAGGACAGGGAGTGTTCTTCAATAGGACCACTGCAATGTTACATTACAGTGCAGCCAGTGACAGGGAGTGTTCTTCAATAGGACCACGGCAATGTTACATTACAGTGCAGCCAGTGACAGGGAGTGTTCTTCAATAGGACCACGGCAATGTTACATTACAGTGCAGCCAGTGACAGGGAGTGTTCTTCAATAGGACCACTGCAATGTTACATTACAGTGCAGCCAGTGACAGGGAGTGTTCTTCAATAGGACCACGGCAATGTTACATTACAGTGCAGCCAGTGACAATAATTTACATTACAGTGCAGCCAGTGACAGGGAGTGTTCTTCAATAGGACCACGGTTACATTACAGTGCAGCCAGTGACAGGGAGTGTTCTTCAATAGTTACATTACAGTGCAGCCAGTGACAGGGAGTGTTCTTCAATAGGACCACTGCAATGTTACATTACAGTGCAGCCAGTGACAGGGAGTGTTCTTCAATAGGACCACGGCAATGTTACATTACAGTGCAGCCAGTGACAGGGAGTGTTCTTCAATAGGAGTTTCTGTAAATTCATACATGCAGTGTGGTGTCCCTCAGGGCAGTTGTCTTGGTCCGTTCTTGTTTCCCTATTTGCCCTAGTGATTTGTGATGCTGCGTATTGTCATGATATCCATAAGGTGTATAGTGTCGAAAGAGCGAGAGGCAGAGCAGAGAATCAAGTTCAATTCAATTAAAACAAACAAAGAACAACAAACGTCAACATAAACTGACATAAACTGACTAACACCCTGTGTACAACACATATGCTGATAATTCTTATTATACATGTCAGCATGCTGAGCCAATGAGCTCCTGACAAGAAGTGTAAATGGTACTCAAAAGAAAAACACACACAACACACACACACACACACTGTAGTTCCCTGGAGCAGAAGACGTGTGTGTGCACGCCATGTGTGTTTGTGTGCAGCATGCAAAGGTCAAGCGTTTCTTACCCTCTGAGGCATGATAACCAAACGTGTGAGACGGTTGATAGGGGAAGTCTGGGCTGTCTGTCGCAGTCCTCCAGCGAATCAGGGAGTGGCACACCACTGGTCTCCGGTAGCAACATACAAAGTCCCGCCCCAATAATGGGGCCACTCCCAAATAGAATCATGGAGGCCAATGGGATGGTTTCCCCACTGGGACTGATGACTGCATTTAGAATACAGCCTAGCCTATAACATAGACACACCAACCCCACACACTTCTGTCTGAAACACATAAGCACACAGACACACACAGTCAGGATAGACTCATTTCTGTAACAGACACATCCACCACACACACACTTCTGTCTGAAACACATAAGCACACAGACACACACAGTCAGGATGAACTCATTTCTGTAACAGACACATCCGCCACACACCATTCTGTCTGAAACACATAAGCACACAGACACACACAGTCAGGATAAACTGATTTATGTAACAGACACACCAACCCCACACACTTCTGTCTGAAACACATAAGCACACAGACACATAGAGTCAGGATAAACTCATTTCTGTAACAGACACATCCACCACACACACTTCTGTCTGAAACACATGAGCAGTGACACAAACAGGGAGGCAGACAGGAAGACAGACAGGGAAACAGACATAGAGACATACACACAGACAGACATAGAGACAGACAGGGAAACAGACAGGGACACAGACAGACAGGAAGACAGGGAGACACACACAGAGACAGATAGAGAGACAGACGGGAAGACAGAGCACCTGATGACTGTTGGAAAAAGTTCGATACCGTACAGCAGAGTGACAAAGATGGTGGTCTGCATACACAGCTTCCCAATCAGGGCCAAAGCCATCACCAGCACGGGAATATCTACACACACACACACACACACACACACACACACACACACACACACACACACACACACACCAAACTGGTCAGAGAAATGCTGTGTGTGTCTGTTGTTGAGTGCGTGTGGCTGCATGTACACGGCTGTTTTTCAGGGTGTGTGGCTGTTTTTTGGTGTGTCTGTGTTTATTTACCACAGAAGCGTGATACCAACAGGGAGAGCAGGCAGAAGGAGCCGCTGAGGAGCAGAGACAGTGCACTGATTGGACGTCTGCCACACCGGCTCAATAGGAAGGGAACCAGCAGGCATGGGGCTTCTGATAGGCCGCTGAAGAACTGAGCCAGGAAGATGTTCACCCCAAACCGCCCCACGTTCATACAGATGCCGTAGTATGTCAGGGCTGATGCTAGCCTTACACACACACACACACACACACACACAACATAGCTGTCATATAGAGTCCAGAGGTAGAACATGACAACCTTTGTAAAACACACACACCACACACACACACACACACACAACCACACACACACAACATAACTGTCATATAGAGTCCAGAGGTAGAACATGACAACCTTTGTAGAACACACACACCACACACACACACACACACACACACACACACACACACACACACACACACACACACACACACACACACACACACACACACACACAACATAACTGTCATATAGAGTCCAAAGGTAAAACATGACAACCTTTGTAGAACACACACACCACACACACACACACACACACACACACACACGCACACACACTATACACACACACACACCTACCCAATGTAACTCATAATGACCAGACGTAACAGGATGACGGGACTCCTCATGAGTTTGCAATCAGAGAGTGTGTTCTCCTCCTGGGTTGGAGTATCTGTCTTTGGTGTGTTAGTGTCTTGGTCTATTGTGTGTGTGTGTGTGTATTTCTCTGGTGTGTGTCTGTCGCTGTCTGGTGTGTTTGCATCCAGGGGGGCTGTCTGCTCGTTCCTCGTGTGTAACAGCTAGAAACAAACAGTCCATACACAGACCACATTTACCATTAGTCACTTTCATCATGATTAAACCCACAGGACAAACTGGTTAGAAACACACATAAGAGTTGCTTAGTGGATAGTAACAAACTGTGCCTGTTGGGCTATAAAGATGGTGTTGGTGGTGGTGGTGATGGGCTATAGAGATGGTGGTGGTGGTGGTGGTGTTGGGCTATAGAGATGGTGGTGGTGGTGGTGTTGGGCTATAGAGATGGTGGTGGTGGTGGTGTTGGGCTATAGAGATGGTGGTGGTGGTGGTGTTGGGCTATAGAGATGGTGTTGGTGGTGGTGTTGGGCTATAGAGATGGTGTTGGTGGTGGTGTTGGGCTATAGAGATGGTGGTGGTGGTGGTGTTGGTGTTGGGCTATAGAGATGGTGGTGGTGGTGGTGTTGGGCTATAGAGATGGTGGTGTTGGTGGTGGTGGGCTATAGAGATGGTGTTGGTGGTGGTGGTGTTGGGCTATAGAGATGGTGGTGGTGGTGGTGTTGGGCTATAGAGATGGTGGTGGTGGTGGTGTTGGGCTATAGAGATGGTGGTGGTGGTGGTGTTGGGCTATAGAGATGGTGGTGGTGGTGGTGTTGGGCTATAGAGATGGTGGTGGTGGTGGTGTTGGGCTATAGAGATGGTGGTGGTGGTGGTGTTGGGCTATAGAGATGGTGGTGGTGGTGGTGTTGGGCTATATAGAGATGGTGTTGGTGGTGGTGTTGGGCTATAGAGATGGTGGTGGTGGTGGTGTTGGGCTATAGAGATGGTGGTGGTGGTGGTGTTGGGCTATAGAGATGGTGGTGGTGGTGGTGTTGGGCTATAGAGATGGTGTTGGTGGTGGTGTTGGGCTATAGAGATGGTGTTGGTGGTGGTGGTGGTGTTGGGGTATAGAGATGGTGGTGGTGGTGGTGTTGGGCTATAGAGATGGTGGTGGTGGTGGTGGTGGTGTTGGGCTATAGAGATGGTGGTGGTGGTGGTGTTGGGCTATAGAGATGGTGGTGGTGGTGGTGTTGGGCTATAAAGATGGTGTTGGTGGTGGTGGTGATGGGCTATAGAGATGGTGGTGGCGGTGGTGGTGGTGGTGTTGGGCTATAGAGATGGTGTTGGTGGTGGTGTTGGGCTATAGAGATGGTGTTGGTGGTGGTGGTGATGGGCTATAGAGATGGTGGTGGTGGTGGTGGTGTTGGGCTATAGAGATGGTGTTGGTGGTGGTGTTGGGCTATAGAGATGGTGGTGGTGGTGGTGTTGGGCTATAGAGATGGAGTTGGTGGTGGTGTTGGGCTATAGAGATGGTGGTGGTGTTGGGCTATAGAGATGGTGTTGGTGGTGGTGTTGGGCTATAGAGATGGTGGTGGTGGTGTTGGGCTATAGAGATGGAGTTGGTGGTGGTGTTGGGCTATAGAGATGGTGTTGGTGGTGGTGTTGGGCTATAGAGATGGTGTTGGTGGTGGTGTTGGGCTATAGAGATGGTGTTGGTGGTGGTGTTGGGCTATAGAGATGGTGTTGGTGGTGGTGTTGGGCTATAGAGATGCTGTTGGTGGTGGTGTTGGGCTATAGAGATGCTGTTGGTGGTGGTGTTGGGCTATAGAGATGGTGTTGGTGTTGGTGTTGGGCTATAGAGATGGTGGTGGTGGTGGTGTTGGTGGTGGTGTTGGGCTATAGAGATGGTGTTGGTGGTGGTGGTGTTGGGCTATAGAGATGGTGGTGGTGGTGGTGGTGATGGGCTATAGAGATGGTGGTGGTGGTGGTGTTGGGCTATAGAGATGGTGGTGGTGGTGTTGGGCTATAAAGATGCTGTTGGTGGTGGTGTTGGGGTATAGAGATGGTGTTGGTGGTGGTGTTGGGCTATAGAGATGGTGTTGGTGGTGGTGTTGGGCTATAGAGATGGTGGTGGTGGTGGTGTTGGTGTTGGGCTATAGAGATGGTGGTGGTGGTGGTGTTGGGCTATAGAGATGGTGGTGTTGGTGGTGGTGGGCTATAGAGATGGTGTTGGTGGTGGTGGTGTTGGGCTATAGAGATGGTGGTGGTGGTGGTGTTGGGCTATAGAGATGGTGGTGGTGGTGGTGTTGGGCTAGAGATGGTGTGGTGGTGGTGTTGGGCTATAGAGATGGTGGTGGTGGTGGTGTTGGGCTATAGAGATGGTGGTGGTGGTGGTGTTGGGCTATAGAGATGGTGGTGGTGGTGGTGTTGGGCTATAGAGATGGTGGTGGTGGTGGTGTTGGGCTATAGAGATGGTGTGGTGGTGGTGTTGGGCTATAGAGATGGTGTTGGTGTTGTTGGGCTATAGAGATGGTGTTGGTGGTGGTGTTGGGCTATAGAGAGATGGTGGTGGTGGTGGTGTTGGGGTATAGAGATGGTGGTGGTGGTGGTGTTGGGCTATAGAGATGGTGGTGGTGGTGGTGTTGGGCTATAGAGACGGTGTTGGTGGTGGTGTTGGGCTATAGAGATGGTGTTGGTGGTGGTGGTGGTGTTGGGGTATAGAGATGGTGGTGGTGGTGGTGATGGGGTATAGAGATGGTGGTGGTGGTGGTGGTGGTGTTGGGCTATGGAGATGGTGGTGGTGGTGGTGTTGGGCTATAGAGATGGTGGTGGTGGTGGTGTTGGGCTATAAAGATGGTGTTGGTGGTGGTGGTGATGGGCTATAGAGATGGTGGTGGTGGTGGTGGTGGTGTGGTGGGGCTATAGAGATGGTGGTGGTGGTGGTGTTGGGCTATAGAGATGGTGTTGGTGGTGGTGTTGGGCTATAGAGATGGTGTTGGTGGTGGTGTTGGGCTATAGAGATGGTGTTGGTGGTGGTGGTGGGCTATAGAGATGGTGGTGGTGGTGGTGGTGTTGGGCTATAGAGATGGTGTTGGTGGTGGTGTTGGGCTATAGAGATGGTGGTGGTGGTGGTGTTGGGCTATAGAGATGGAGTTGGTGGTGGTGTTGGGCTATAGAGATGGTGGTGGTGTTGGGCTATAGAGATGGTGTTGGTGGTGGTGTTGGGCTATAGAGATGGTGGTGGTGGTGTTGGGGCTATAGAGATGGAGTTGGTGGTGGTGTTGGGCTATAGAGATGGTGTTGGTGGTGGTGTTGGGCTATAGAGATGGTGTTGGTGGTGGTGTTGGGCTATAGAGATGGTGTTGGTGGTGGTGTTGGGCTATAGAGATGGTGTTGGTGGTGGTGTTGGGCTATAGAGATGCTGTTGGTGGTGGTGTTGGGCTATAGAGATGCTGTTGGTGGTGGTGTTGGGCTATAGAGATGGTGTTGGTGGTGGTGTTGGGCTATAGAGATGGTGGTGGTGGTGGTGTTGGGCTATAGAGACGGTGTTGGTGGTGGTGTTGGGCTATAGAGATGGTGGTGGTGTTGGTGGTGGTGTTGGGCTATAGAGATGGTGTTGGTGGTGGTGTTGGGGTGTTGGGCTATAGAGATGGTGTTGGTGGTGGTGTTGGGCTATAGAGATGGTGGTGGTGGTGTTGGGCTATAGAGATGGTGTTGGTGGTGGTGTTGGGGTATAGAGATGGTGTTGGTGGTGGTGTTGGGCTATAGAGATGGTGTTGGTGGTGGTGTTGGGCTATAGAGATGGTGTTGGTGGTGGTGGTGGTGGGCTATAGAGATGGTGTTGGTGGTGGTGTTGGGCTATAGGCTATAGAGATGGTGTTGGTGGTGGTGTTGGGCTATAGAGATGGTGTTGGTGGTGGTGTTGGGCTATAGAGATGGTGTTGGTGGTGGTGTTGGGCTATAGAGATGGTGTTGGGTGGTGTTGGGCTATAGTGGTGTGGTGGTGGTGTTGGGCTATAGAGATGGTGTTGGTGGTGGTGTTGGGCTATAGTGATGGTGTTGGTGGTGGTGTTGGGCTATAGAGATGCTGTTGGTGGTGGTGTTGGGCTATAGAGATGGTGTTGGTGGTGGTGTTGGGCTATAGAGATGGTGGTGGTGGTGGTGTTGGGCTATAGATGGTGGCTATAGAGATGGTGTTGGTGGTGGTGTTGGGCTATAGAGATGGTGGTGGTGGTGGTGGTGTTGGGCTATAGAGATGGTGTGGTGGTGGTGCTATAGAGATGGTGTTGGTGGTGGTGTTGGGCTATAGAGATGGTGTTGGTGGTGGTGTTGGGCTATAGAGATGGTGTTGGTGGTGTTGGGCTATAGAGATGGTGGTGGTGGTGGTGTTGGGCTATAGAGATGGTGGTGGTGGTGGTGTTGGGCTATAGAGATGGTGTTGGTGGTGGTGTTGGGCTATAGAGATGGTGTTGGTGGTGGTGTTGGGCTATAGAGATGGTGGTGGTGGTGGTGGGTGTTGGGCTATAGAGATGGTGGTGGTGGTGGTGTTGGGCTATAGAGATGGTGGTGGTGGTGGTGGGCTATAGAGATGGTGGGTGGTGGTGTTGGGCTATAGAGATGGTGGTGGTGGTGGTGATGGGCTATAGAGATGGTGGTGGTGGTGTTGGGCTATAGAGATGGTGGTGGTGGTGGTGTTGGGCTATAGAGATGGTGTTGGTGGTGGTGGGGCTGTGGTGTGGTGGTGGTGTTGGGCTATAGAGATGGTGTTGGTGGTGGTGTTGGGCTATAAAGATGGTGTTGGTGGTGGTGTTGGGCTATAGAGATGGTGTTGGTGGTGGTGTTGGGCTATAGAGATGGTGGTGGTGGTGGTGTTGTTGGGCTATAGAGATGGTGGTGGTGGTGGTGTTGGGCTATAGAGATGGTGGTGGTGGTGGTGTTGGGCTATAAAGATGGTGTTGGTGGTGGTGGTGATGGGCTATAGAGATGGTGGTGGTGGTGGTGGTGGTGTTGGGCTATAGAGATGGTGGTGGTGGTGGTGTTGGGCTATAGAGATGGTGTTGGTGGTGGTGTTGGGCTATAGAGATGGTGTTGGTGGTGGTGTTGGGCTATAGAGATGGTGTTGGTGGTGGTGGTGATGGGCTATAGAGATGGTGGTGGTGGTGGTGGTGTTGGGCTATAGAGATGGTGTTGGTGGTGGTGTTGGGCTATAGAGATGGTGGTGGTGGTGGTGTTGGGCTATAGAGATGGAGTTGGTGGTGGTGTTGGGCTATAGAGATGGTGGTGGTGTTGGGCTATAGAGATGGTGTTGGTGGTGGTGTTGGGCTATAGAGATGGTGGTGGTGGTGTTGGGCTATAGAGATGGAGTTGGTGGTGGTGTTGGGCTATAGAGATGGTGTTGGTGGTGGTGGTGGTGTTGGGCTATAGAGATGGTGGTGGTGGTGGTGTTGGGCTATAGAGATGGTGTTGGTGGTGGTGTTGGGCTATAGAGATGGTGGTGGTGTTGTGGTGGTGTTGGGCTATAGAGATGGTGTTGGTGGTGGTGTTGGGGTATAGAGATGGTGTTGGTGGTGGTGTTGGGCTATAGAGATGGTGGTGGTGGTGTTGGGCTATAAAGATGGTGTTGGTGGTGGTGTTGGGGTATAGAGATGGTGTTGGTGGTGGTGTTGGGGTATAGAGATGGTGTTGTTGGTGGTGTTGGGCTATAGAGATGGTGTTGGTGGTGGTGTTGGGCTATAGAGATGGTGTTGTTGGTGGTGTTGGGCTATAGAGATGGTGTTGGTGGTGGTGTTGGGCTATAGAGATGGTGTTGGTGGTGGTGTTGGGCTATAGAGATGGTGTTGGTGGTGGTGTTGGGCTATAGAGATGCTGTTGGTGGTGGTGTTGGGCTATAGAGATGCTGTTGGTGGTGGTGTTGGGCTATAGAGATGGTGTTGGTGGTGGTGTTGGGCTATAGAGATGGTGGTGGTGGTGGTGTTGGGCTATAGAGACGGTGTTGGTGGTGGTGTTGGGCTATAGAGATGGTGGTGGTGTTGGTGGTGGTGTTGGGCTATAGAGATGGTGTTGGTGTTGGGCTATAGAGATGGTGTTGGTGGTGGTGTTGGGCTATAGAGATGGTGTTGGTGGTGGTGTTGGGCTATAGAGATGGTGTTGGTGGTGGTGTTGGGGTATAGAGATGGAGTTGGTGGTGGTGTTGGGGTATAGAGATGGAGTTGGTGGTGGTGTTGGGCTATAGAGATGGTGTTGGTGGTGGTGTTGGGCTACAGAGATGGTGGTGGTGATGGGCTATAGAGATGGTGTTGGTGGTGTTGGGCTATAGAGATGGTGGTGGTGTTGGGCTATAGAGATGGTGTTGGTGGTGGTGTTGGGCTACAGAGATGGTGGTGGTGATGGGCTATAGAGATGGTGTTGGTGGTGTTGGGCTATAGAGATGGTGGTGGTGGTGTTGTTGGGCAATAGAGATGGTGTTGGTGGTGGTGTTGGGCTATAGAGATGGTGGTGGTGGTGGTGTTGGGCTATAGAGATGGTGTTGGTGGTGGTGTTGGGCTATAGAGATGGAGTTGGTGGTGGTGTTGGGGTATAGAGATGGTGTTGGTGGTGGTGTTGGGGTATAGAGATGGTGGTGGTGGTGGTGTTGGGGTATAGAGATGGAGTTGGTGGTGGTGTTGGGGTATAGAGATGGAGTTGGTGGTGGTGTTGGGCTATAGAGATGGTGTTGGTGGTGTTGTTGGGCAATAGAGATGGTGTTGGTGGTGGTGTTGGGCTATAGAGATGGTGGTGGTGTTGGGCTATAGAGATGGTGGTGGTGGTGTTGGGCTACAGAGATGGTGTTGGTGGTGGTGTTGGGGTATAGAGATGGTGTTGGTGGTGGTGTTGGGGTATAGAGATGGAGTTGGTGGTGGTGTTGGGGTATAGAGATGGAGTTGGTGGTGGTGTTGGGCTATAGAGATGGTGTTGGTGGTGGTGTTGGGCTATAGAGATGGTGTGTGTGTGTGTGTGTGTGTGTGTGTGTGTGTGTGTGTGTGTGTGTGTGTGTGTGTGTGTGTGTGTGTGTGTGTGTGTGTGTGTATATACCAGGTCTAGAAGGCGTTTGTCTCCAAGACTGTGCCTCCTGTACTTCTCTAGAGTGTCTGACCTCCTCTTCACAAGCAGCCAGCTGGGAGACTCAGGAATAAAGCTGTGGAGTGAGGAGAGTGATGTGGTCAGTTGATTCATCATAACTAATAAGGCTGTTGATTCATCATAACTAATAAAGCCGTTGATTCATCATAACTAATAACACTGTTGATTAATTATAACTCATAACACTGTTGATTCATCATAACTAATAAAGCCGTTGATTCATCATAACTAATAAGGCTGTTGATTCATCATGACACATAACACTGTTGATTCATTATAACTCATAACACTGTTGATTCATTATAACTCATAACACTGTTGATTCATTATAACTCATAACACTGTTGATTCATCATAACTAATAAGACTGTTGATTAATTATAACTAATAACACTTTGTTCCGTAGCGAAGAATTATATGAATGTGCATTAACCTGTAATACTCGTTCTGTATGGGAGTGTTTAGTTATTATTCCAGAAAACATCCAGTCATTCATCCTATTTATCACAAGCGTCAAATTCATGGGAGTCCATTTAATTTGTTTGGTTAGGTAACTTATTAGTTTGTTGTAATTCACCTCACCTGGTTGTCAAGGCCTTAATAGGGCAACACTTTCAGGTATCACATTTAGCTAGGCCTACATATTCCCTCATATCAGAGCACATCAAACGTGTTGTTAAGAAAAGCCCTTTATACAACGACAGGTGTCTCCAATTGCTTTTACAAACACCCAGCCTGAGACATGACATGTCGGGCTGACCATTCGTGTGTGTGTGTGTGCTTGTGTGTGCGTGTGTGTGCTTGTGTGTGCGTGTGTGCTTGTATGTGTGTGTGTACTCACAATAAAGCCGGCAGACAGACGATCTGGGGTATGGCCAGCAACAGGTGAAGCTGAACCCAGGTGTTTGTGAGGTAGGCCATCAGAGCCATTAACATCATACCCAGGCTGAAGGAGAAGGACAACAGGGCCGGGGGCCACATGCGATGCCTAGGAAGACTCCACTCCACCCCTAAACATACAAAAGACAGTGAGGGGTGGAAGAGGGGGGGTGTTTGTGCTTGTGTATTAATGTGCAAGTGCTTGTGTGTGTGTGTGTGTGTGTGTGTTTTATGTGTGCTTGTGTATTTATGTGTGTTTGTGTGTGTGTGTGTGTGTGTGTGTGTGTGTGTGTGTGTGTGTGTGTGTGTGTGTGTGCTTGTGTTACCCAAACTAAAGCTACAGATATTTATGCAGCAGCAGGACACGCCGGCCAAACAGCGCAAGGCGAGAAAGACGCCGGCATGATGAAAGACTGCTGGCAGCGCGGACGTCACAGGATTGACACACACACACACCAGCAGCAGCACTCGTTTACCGTACCTGGATGCACACACACAGAGAGAAAACACACAAACACACCATTCATGTGTTATGAAATAGTGGATTGCATCATTTGTGTCAGTCAAGGCTACTGTAAATAGACAGACAGACAGTGACTGCTGGTTCGTTGTGTGTGTGTCACCTGTCAGAGACAGCACCACCAAACAGCGACCCCACCAGAAGGCCAATCATGAACATGGTCTGACCGTATGCCAGAACCTCTGAATCCAGACACACTGTTTTCTGAAAAACATTTACATTTTACATTTTAGTCCTTAAGCTGACGCTCCCACACAGAGCGACTTACAGGATGTACCTGAATTATAGGTGAGTTTGGCGAAACAAACACACAGCTTATAAGTTGACTGTATTCTAATCAGTTAATCAATTTTTTGAAAAAGTCTGTGGTGCAAATAAGAAAAATAATTATGCATTGTAACAAGCAAAGATTACAAAAGACAACACACGTGGTGGCAGTGGACCCATTTTAGGTTTCCGCTAAATAATAGTAATGTAGTCATAGTAGAAAAGGTAGTATTGTCTGTTTAGTATCAGTACTATTAGATAGTAGTAACTGTGTATTACATAATTCTGCTCCCCTTGAGATACTGATGTTGTTTCACTTCCCTGAGACATGGTCTGCCTTCTCACGGTGTGAATTGAGATTAGAAAATGTCTTGACTCAGCTTGTTTCTTATCAGTACAAACACAAGTTATTTATCCTTTTCAACACACTTAGTAGTGATAAATGTAACATGCATTATCTGAGCGTGGTTAAGTAATTAGTAAGGACGCTATTCTTGTTTAAATTCCATCCATGTGGTTACACTTAAATTGTTTCCCCTCCATTAATAGTAGCTCAGTTAGAGACCAAATGCAAAATAACGTGGAATGTTACGCGTCATCACATGCAAATTACATGAGTAGACCGCTGATTGGCCAGCTCACCCTGTCCACAATGATTGATGTAGATCTTATATGATTCGGGTAGGTGTTCTGATATTGAACCACTTTGGTACTAGACGTCAGTCACGATTTCATAAGAACACACCAGTAAAAAAAAGAATCCATAAAATTTGAGTCGAGTTCACTGCAAATCATTATAATAAACATTAGAGGATATTTTCACCTGGGCATCCTCATGAGTAGGCCTACTATATCACCCTCAATGGTATTTTTAGGTGGGACTTTTTCATTTTTTCTCCAAATTGTCTAATATATTAACTGGGCATGAACTTTTCAACGTGAAATATTCACTTAACTGTGAGAACGAACATCAGATCAGGATGTGTTTCACTGAAACTAAACCTAAAGCACATGTTTCGTTGTTAGTTGCATGGCAGTCACCAATAATACAGTTTTACCAGAGCAATGTATTCAGAAATCTATACTTACGTTGTCTCTTATCGTGTCGTTCCCCCACATGATCTCATCTGGTGCGGGTACAGGTTCCAGTCCTAGGGACCGGTTCTCCTCTGATGGTGTGTGGTTGTGCGTCCTCCCAACATAAGTGACCTCTCCTCGGCTTCCACTTCCACCTGGTAGCTCACTGATGGGGGCGTTTGTGCACCGGTAGGATGCCCTGCTGACCGCGAAGACATCCACAAAATATAGAAACGCAGTACAGATGAATATGACTGCGAGTCGCCAGTAAACCGCGAGTTGCAATGGAGCCATGATGTACACGTGTGTTTTACTCCTTTTCGCTGTCTCCCTCCCTCGCTCCTCCCGTCTGCACGGCTGTTTAATCTCTAGTTGGGATCCTAGAAGTATTCCGGGCAACTCATTTCAACTGGCCACTGTCTCGCCAGCACACGACGTACCCGCAAAGTGTATTCCTTACGAAGAGGTCTGCTGGGAGTCACTTTGCGGGTACATCGTGTGCTGGGACGAATACATACCTAAAAAAATGCACACACACACACACGCGCGCACACACACACACACACTAATCTGCCTGTGGAATGCAACACACACACACACACACACACATAAGTGGGAGATATTCAAGAAAGTTATTGTTTAAATTGAGGTTGGGCTTTATTATCGACCGAGATTCGGCCGAGTTCAGTTTTGCTACACTACAGTCAGCAGACTTCTAGCCCCCTCATGTGGAAGCGATCACTCTGCACACAAGGATTGCATGTATTCCTAATTTATTTCACTAACCCAGTCGTTCAGGGTAGGAAAGTGCTATTACTTCCCCTAAACGGCGAATGAACCAAATTCCCACTATAGACTTACAACATCAAAGAAAATGTATAGTAAGTTTGCATGATGTTGCTAGTTAGATAATTGAACATAGGAACATAATATAGCCTTACTTATACATAAGAAGCCAACTAGTAAAAAATACTGTAGTGGGTATTTTATCCTCCTCAATTTAATGATTCACCGGCCACCACTGCTGTGCTCCATAATGGGATTGCTATTTTTTAACATTCAACATTTTTTTCCGCTTCATATTTAATGACTTTTCCTAATTTAACGGGGACAACTGGTAAACATAAAATTAACATGAGGATATATTGTCAATGTCCTGTATGCATTTTGTACACATCGCTGGTCCTTGGGGTGAATTTGAGGTTTCAAATCCTTAGGTCAAATTGACCCCAAAGGATAACAGATGTTAGTAAATTTGAGGATAACAGGAGGGTTAAGCGAGATGTATTCTGGCACATACTAGAATGAACACTTACTTAGGATCCCTGAACTGGCACGTGCACAGATAAGTCTCAACCTGTGCAGAGCACCTGTCCATATGCTATCACTAGATGTATTTGGCATTATCCACGCCACGTCCGTCCCTGTGAGCTGACAAATCTACACAGCTTTTTTTGGTTTCAGCACATGCCACTCCAAAGGCCTGTGCACCAGAGGAGGTTGGACCATAGAGGCAGAGGAGGTTGGTCCATAGAGGCAGAGGAGGTTGGTCCATAGAGGCAATGGAGGTTGGACCATAGAGGCAGAGGAGGTTGGACCATAGAGACAGAGGAGGTTGGTCCATAGAGACAGAGGAGGTTGGTCCATAGAGGCAGACGAGGTTGGACCATAGAGGCAGAGGAGGTTGGACCATAGAGGCAGAGGAGGTTGGACCATAGAGGCAGGGGAGGCTGGTCCATAGAGGCAGAGGAGGTTGGTCCATAGAGGCAGAGGAGGTTGGACCATAGAGGCAGAGGAGGTTGGACCATAGAGGCAGAGGAGGTTGGAACATAGAGGCAGGGGAGGCTGGTCCATAGAGGCAGAGGAGGTTGGTCCATAGAGGCAGAGGAGGTTGGACCATAGAGGCAGAGGAGGTTGGTCCATAGAGGCAGAGGAGGTTGGTCCATAGAGGCAGAGGAGGTTGGACCATAGAGGCAGAGGAGGTTGGACCATAGAGGCGGGGGGGGTTGGTCCATAGAGGCAGAGGAGGTTGGTCCATAGAGGCAGAGGAGGTTGGACCATAGAGACAGAGGAGGTTGGTCCATAGAGACAGAGGAGGTTGGACCATAGAGGCAGACAAGGTTGGACCATAGAGGCAGAGGAGGTTGGACCATAGAGGCAGAGGAGGTTGGACCATAGAGGCAGTGGAGGTTGGACCATAGAGGCAGGGGAGGCTGGTCCATAGAGGCAGAGGAGGTTGGTCCATAGAGGCAGAGGAGGTTGGACCATAGAGGCAGAGGAGGTTGGACCATAGAGGCAGAGGAGGTTGGACCATAGAGGCAGGGGAGGCTGGTCCATAGAGGCAGAGGAGGTTGGTCCATAGAGGCAGAGGAGGTTGGACCATAGAGGCAGAGGAGGTTGGTCCATAGAGGCAGAGGAGGTTGGTCCATAGAGGCAGAGGAGGTTGGACCATAGAGGCAGAGGAGGTTGGACCATAGAGGCAGGCGAGGTTGGTCCATAGAGGCAGAGGAGGTTGGTCCATAGAGGCAGGGGAGGTTGGACCATAGAGGCAGGGGAGGTTGGATAACAGGAGGCTTAAGAACACTCATTATCCCTAATATATTTACCTTATACCACATCTCTTGAGATATAATTATTTAACCATGAAAAAAGCAGCCAGCTTAACATAAAAGCAAAGATGATGTACCTTAATTTCAAAACAGAGCAAACAGAACACATTTTTCATTTTTTATATGGTGATCAAAACAATATTGCTGCTATTTGGTCTTTGTATTTCTATGAAAACTTGATTACAAAATAATAATTTATTTTGCTTTTCTAAATTCAGTTTTTGTGTACATTTCTGTTTCATTTTTTTATCAACAAAAATACAACAAAATTCAAATTGAGGTTTCAATACTTTAAACAAACACAGTACATATCGATCAATTTAAAATAAAGAATATATCTAGTTATATAAACTCTAAAGCTGATGTATCGGACCGTAGGTGTTGTCCAATTGGTTATATTCCTAGAGTCTTCTAGTGTCTTTTCATACCAAAAGTAACAGAATGTAAACAGATTACGTTACAGAGTTTGAGTAATCCAAAAGTTACAGTATGTTACTGATAACAATTTTAGACAGGTATCGTGTATCTGTACTGGATGACAAGTAACTTACACAACCCTGTTAGTATTACGCCTATCAAAGCCTGATTGAATACTAGAAACCACTAGTCATAAATGGTGATGGCCTGAAGACAAATCTAAAGGGAAGACAAATGCACTGTGTGTTTTCTAGTCCAGAACTTCGGCGTCCATCCTTTCTAGCGGTTAGTTCTGTGGATGTTGGTCACCAGCGTTGAGGCAAGGGGCATAGTGTATCCACCCGCCAAGCCCTGTAACCCGGCAACCAGACATTTCCAGCTGAAGTGCAGAGCCTTTCTTATGTTCTAACAGACAGTAGTCAAGAAGACAGTGTCAGACACGAGCAGTTAGTTAAATGCATACACACACTGACACACACACAATACAGTACAGTAGGCAATGATCAAGTTTAAATAAAAGCATTAGGAACACTTTACGCCATCAAAGTAAAAAACTGTGATAAGAGGATATAGGCTTTTATAACCTGATCAGACTTATGAGTCACTGGGAGAAACATTTGAACGCACCCTAAAATGTACATTTATGTCAATTTACTACCAAAGATATAGTGATTAATCAGGATAAAGTATTTTTTTGTTTAACTTGTTGGTTTATTATTTGAAAATATAAACCACTCCCCTTAATACGTGAACCATCTTAGCAGCTGCAAATAGCAGATCAGTTAGAGCATCTGACCTGCAAAAGACATTATGTGACGTCAAATCGTTTCTCTTCAGGTTGTGACTGTAACTATATTCTCGGTATAGGCCGTTCTGTAAATGTTCAAATGCACCCTGGCCCTGAGCCGACCCCCTTCTGACCGTTTGGCCAACCTCTACAGATATTGCACTGCCAAAACCTGTTAAAATAGATAACCATCTGCAATATCGTGGGTTGGCGCTATACTTTAAAAATATTTATATTGCGAGAAAACGTTGTTTGCACCTGGTTGCCTTATTACAGTCAAATGTACATTGATTGAAGAATATTCTCAGCATACTCGATACAATATATGTGTTACTTACGTACAATTTATAAACAGATTAAAAGTTACATCACAAACCCAAAGTTCATCAGTTAGTGAATATTTAACTGGATGAGTCACACCGCAACACAAAACACATTAGTTACAGGATAT
Source organism: Dallia pectoralis (assembly GCA_029465975.1). Taxonomy (NCBI): domain Eukaryota; kingdom Metazoa; phylum Chordata; class Actinopteri; order Esociformes; family Umbridae; genus Dallia; species Dallia pectoralis. Next base: position 1,567,679 of record CM055757.1, on the reverse strand, counting down.
AGCCACTGTCTATAATGCCAACCCAATTAACAATCTTAACTATACAAAGCAAAATATACAATATAATATTAGTTTATAGGCATATCATGAGTTCAAGGTTCAGATTTTCTGACAAAGTCCTACCTTCCTGTATTTCTTGTGTCTCTCTTTTTTCCTCTCCCTTTTCCTCTCCTCTCTTCCTTCACAGTTTTGCTCCTCAACAAGAGGTTTGTATCTGTCTGGTAGGAAGGCGATGTGAACTTCTCTGGAAGGTTTCGGAGTAGGACTGGTCGATTTCACAGGGCTCTCACACTCAGTACTCGGTGTGTCTCTTGTCCTAAGATATGTCTCCAGTTGGCTCCTAGTTCGATTTTCCTTCACTACTTCTCCTTCTCCCTCACTATCGTCGTCCTGAAACTCTGCATTTTCGACAATTCTTGTCAGTTCTTCTGATACAGAACTACATGAGTTTTTGTTAGACTTGGAACCTTTCTGTCGCGACATGTCTGATGTTTTGCCTTCGTGCGCGTCAGATGCTATTTGGAACCTTTGGAACGCTGGATGTGAACTCATCGCGACCTGAACTTCTGTACAATCCAACAACACAGAGCGCTGAATTTGTTATATAGGCTTACCATAGTCTTAACAAAAAACACATTGCATTTATATAGTGGGTTAAGGGTTTTCTCTGAAATAAAAACATGAATAGGGATCTCAAACAAACGGTAAACAATTTTGTTTTAATACAGTTAAAAGTATACGTCAGTTTTGCAGACCAAACCATTACTCTACAGTATTTTACAATAAAGTACAAGTACAATACGGTGGCGTAGGAAAAAACAAATTGCATGAATTCTATTATATATATTATTTCTTATCATGCATTGATTTTATAACAGTAAAAATAAATCTAAATACAATATCAAGTTATTGGTCTAAAATGTCGACTTTTTGAAGAACTATCAGTCGGGAAAGAAATACTTGCAGTTATACACCACCGTATGTAAATAGAAACGTATTCAATGTGGCATTAAAACAATACAGGTGGAAAATGCTGGTTACCATGGGAAATAAAAGTCTGATAAACCTGCTTTATATCGGCAATGGGAAGATGTGAAGATCTACAGACTTCTCTAACACAAAGGCCCACTGTATAAACTCACACCGACTCAAAGTGATCTGTATCTCTTCCATCAGTGCATTTTCAAGGTCTCCCTTGAGGTCCTGACACATTTTATATTTTTTTTTGTTCTAATCCTGACCAACTTGGTTTGATGAGACGTTGAATGCTAGCTGTGATATTGTTCAAATACATGGAAAGGATGGCGGGGCCAGAGAAGGGGTTTGAAAACCCACAGTCTTGTGAATCTCAATTAGTAGAACATTGCCTTTGACTCCAACAAAAAGTCTACATAAAATAATCTACTTGAACAACTTTGTCTTCTACATTACAGTTTTTCTCGATTGTTTACACACAAATACTGGTACTTGAGACACAATGACCACAACATGTAACTCATGCCCCAACCCACTGAACCAATTCTGCTAAACTACAAGCACAATTCCTGCTTTACACTCAAATTCCAGTTCTACAACACACTTTTTTCAAATTACTACACACAATTCTGTGCATTTGGCACAATTTTCATGAAGAAAATCTCTTGTTTTCACAAGGAACACACTGACATTCAAATATGAACACTGACTCATCACATGGGCAAACACCCATCACACATCTTTTCAATTAGCAATCAGAGCTTTAGCATACAAGGACAACAGGTGAGCTCTTCTGTTTTGGAGCAATGGATGCCAACATTGGAAACAGAGGCAGAGCCAGAGGAGTGAGAGTAAGAGGAGGAGGACGAGGAAGGGGAAGGCCAAGGACCGTAATCTCTGATGAGATCCGAGCCACTTTGGTTGATCATGTGGTCAACCATGGTCTAACAATGAGGGAAGCTGGGCAAAGAGTACAGCCACATTTGAGCAGGTTCACTGTAGCATCCATCATCAGGACTTTACGAAACGAGAATAGGTAAGAAATACTCTCAAATACTGTAGCTCAGTATTGCCTGTGGACTGTTCTGTAGGACTGTAAAAATGAAGTATGTTTCAAGTATTTGGGAAATGTATTCCTACGTTGTATTTACAGTATTTTACTATTTGTTTCGCAGAACTGAAAGATTACCAACACAAGGTGGTCGAGAACGTCTTCTGTCTCCTGAACAGGAAACTGAAATAATCAACATGTTCCTAGGAAATAATGCCATAACAATACAGGAAATACATAGAAAAATACTAGAAAACAATGAGATGTTTCAAAACATTGATAAGGTAAGCTTATCAACACTGGATCCTGTCTTGCGCAGAAATAATCTGAGGATGCAGCATAGGTTTTTTTAAATTACGGTATTATTTTATAAATTATGTAACTGTATACAGTAACTTCTTCTGTTGTTTTGTATGTAGACCACTGTATGTGCAACTTTGTGTTGGTTTGGAATGGGATGTACACGATGTACATTGTTTTTGTGGGAAAAATAACATATATTTGTTACCGTGTATTTGAGTTTTCCGAGTATAAGAACAATATTCTCAAATATTTTACTTGTGTAGTAAGTGTAACACTGAACCAAAAAAAAGGCCTAAGTCATTATGATGAATGGAGAAGTGTTTTCAGTGTTTTACATTGAGCACATCAGTGTTCAACTGGTTCTTATAAATGTCTGTTCATATGATGGTTTGTGTGTGTCATTTGAAAACAAAATACCCTTTTGAGAGGAAATAACATTATTTTTAATGTAAAGTTTAATTTTGCAGGAGCATTGAAGAGTTTTGCCCATTGTGTGTGTGTTTTTGGGAAATGTGTGTAGTGTTCTGAGAATATGAGGCATGCTTTCAGAAAATGTGTGTTGTGTACACAATCGAGAAAAACTGTAATAACGTGTTTATGTGGGAAGATGGACACTAGAGGGCAGTGCAGAGCTAGTCTGCATGATGTTGAGGAGGACACTAGAGGGCAGTAGAGAGTTAGTTCTGCAGGTGATGAGACGCAGTAACTATCTAAGTCCTCCTGGTTAAAAAGTCTGGGATAGTTTAGTGGCACTAAAGTCCTCCTGTTTAAACAGTCTGGTATAGGTAATGTGCAGTAACGTCCTCCTGGTTATATAATCTGATATAGTTTAGTGGCAGTAAAGTCCTCCTGGTTATATAGTCAGGTATAGTTTAGTGGCAGTAAAGTCCTCCTGGTTATATAGTCAGTCCAGCTGCTCCATATGTCCATGTACATCTTGCTGGCGGTGGGTTTTCATGTGGGCATTACGACTCTTCACTTTAGAGAAAACCCTGAAGAATGAGAGGGAGGAGGAGGGTCAGAGTTGAATAGAAACCAAACTCCATTGGTTGTGGATGATGCTTCTGCAACACCAGTATTCAGGGTTGGATTTATTGGGACTACCTTGTATGTCAACTGCATTCATGAATGGGTTATGACTGGGCTATGACTGGGCTATGACTGGGCTACGACTGGGCTATGACTGGGCAATGACTGGGCTATGACTGGGCTACGACTGGGCTACGACTGGGCTATGACTGGGCAATGACTGGGCTACGACTGGGTTATGACTGGGCTATGACTGGGCAATGACTGGGCTACGACTGGGTTATGACTGGGCTATGACTGGGCTATGACTGGGCAATGACTGGGCTACGACTGGGCTATGAATGGGTTATGACTGGGCTACGACTGGGCTATGACTGGGCTATGACTGGGCTACGACTGGGCTATGACTGGGCAATGACTGGGCTATGACTGGGCTATGAATGGGCTATGACTGGGCTATGAATGGGTTATGACTGGGCTATGACTGGGCTATGAATGGGTTATGACTGGGCTACGACTGGGCTATGACTGGGCTATGACTGGGCTATGACTGGGCTATGACTGGGCTACGTCGCGGCTGTTAAATAGTAATGACAATGAGGATGACGGTCTTACTTGGAACACTCCCTGCACGGGTAAAGGGTAGGTGGCTGTGGGTGGCGCTTAAAGCAGGGGGGGCGGAGAGAGTTGTTAGGTGTGGGGCTGTAGCTGGCTGAAGAGGGCGAGGCCCTAAGACAGCCGGGCCCAGAAATGTGAGTATCCCTGTCTGACTCCTGCTGGACTGGACTACAGCCCCGAGAACCAGGACCGGCCTCCAGCACGGGACCGAAGGAGGCACCGGGGATCTGCCGGCAGATGTTCTGGATAGATGTGGTGTGAACACCTGTCTGTCCGTTCAGACTGGGCTGGGTTAAAGAACCCTAAGGAACACAGACAAGATGGAAATGTGTGTAGTTATAGTGTTGTCTGTACTAACATGATATAGAAGCATTCTCTTTCTTTAGTACTCCCTCACTTCAGTTCGGATCTATTAAGGATGAGGATGAGATGATGAGAAACGTGGAAATGAAGTCCAGTTTTGGTCAGTTTTGTCAACAGTGTTCTTACAGACTGTCTTTCTAGACAGCCAGGTCTGCCTACAGAGTTGGCGTTTTTTTTTGTACAAAAAACTAAATTGTGGGTCTGCCACGTGATCTGTATTCTGCCAGTGTACTCAAAACATAACATAATGGCTAATGGGTTCTATAATTGCATGTAGGTGTTTTATTCTTTTGTAAATAGACCACTTCCCTCTCTGTGTATCTCTCCACATAGACACTCACCTGTTTATCATCATAGCCCCCTCTGAAGAGAGTGGAAATTGAATTGGTAGTGGGCTCTGAGTGTTCAGGTGACCTGGTGATTGAGAGCTTTTTATTGGTGAGGCTGCTGTCCACCTCAAGCCCCTCCCTATCCATTATGCCACCCTATCAGAGAGCAGAAACACAGAGGGCGTTTAAATGATAATTCAAAATCAGTTGACAGTAAAGTGTCCCGGACGGGTCACCTGCCACAACCAAAAGTCACAAACTGTTTTTTACTGCTAGGTTCAGATCAGCATAGTTTATGTTCTTGTTACAACACAATGTATGACCTTTGATCACATTATGTTTTGTGTTCAGTGTGTTACCATGTAGGCACAAGATGGACATTTTTTATTCCATTAATGCAAAATTCAATGTGTGACTATGTAGTAGAAACCATGTGAGAATAGGGGGTCTTTACATTGTCCTCTGGCAGTGCGCTGGGGATCTTGACTGGAGTCTTTACATTTCCTTCAGACAGGGGGCTGGGCCACCTAACTGGGGTCCTTATGTTTCCATCAGGCAGTGAAGTGGACAGCCCTGCCAGGGTCCTTACATATCCTTCAGACAGGGGGCTGGGCCAACTTACTGGGGTCCTTATGTCACCCTCAGGCGATGAAGTGGACAGCCCGACTGGGGTCCTTACATTTCCTTCAGTCAGGGAGCTGGGCCACCTAAGTGGGGTCCTTACATTTCCCTCAGGCAGTGAGGTGGAGAGTCCAACTGAGGTCCTTACATTCAGACGCAGCCTTCTCTTCCAAGTGTAATAATACTCCACACACTGAGAGACAGACTTTGACCCGACCTAAACAGAACACACAAATGTGAAATATTTTTTTTTAGCTGAACATGTGTAAAGTAGATGCTGAGCAAGTGTAAAGTAGATGCTGAGGACGTGTAAAATAGATGCTGAGCACGTGTAAAGTAGATGCTGAGCACGTGTAAAGTAGATGCTGAGCAAGTGTAAAGTAGATGCTGAGGACGTGTAAAATAGATGCTGAGCACGTGTAAAGTAGATGCTGAGGACGTGTAAAATAGATGCTGAGCACGTGTAAAGTAGATGCTGAGCATGTGTAAAGTAGATGCTGAGCAAGTGTAAAGTAGATGCTGAGGACGTGTAAAATAGATGCTGAGCACGTGTAAAGTAGATGCTGAGCATGTGTAAAGTAGATTCTGAGGACGTGTAAAAGATTCTGAGCATGTGTAAAATAGATGCTGAGCACGTGTAAAGTAGATGCTGAGCAAGTGTAAAATAGATGCTGAGCATGTGTAAAGTAGATGCTGAGCAAGTGTAAAGTAGATGCTGAGGACGTGTAAAATAGATGCTGAGCACGTGTAAAGTAGATGCAGAGCATGTGTAAAGTAGATTCTGAGCAAGTGTAAAGTAGATGCTGAGCACGTGTAAAGTAGATGCTGAGCATGTGTAAAGTAGATTCTGAGCAAGTGTAAAGTAGATTCTGAGCACGTGTAAAGTAGTTGGTGATGTGTGTAAAGTCGTTTCTGTGGGTGTGTGAAGTAGTTTCTCTAGGTGTGGAAATAAGTTGCAGTGGGTGTGTACGGTACCGTTGAATGTATGCAGCGGAAGTCCTTCTTGTACATTCTAAAGGCTTTATTCACCAACCTCTTCTCTAAAGGACTCCAACTATCACTCCCTGACAAAGAGAGAGATAGATAAAAGAAAACAGAGAGATTCAACATGAAAAAACTGCCAATAACTGCCAATCAAGTGTGGAAAAAACAGACTGTTGTCTAATATGTTACTGTATACCTTGTTATTTATTTTCCAACCCCCCATTGCTATTCTATTTCTTTATCTTCAATTGCTTGTAACATTAGTTTTCAACCTTATAATTTGGCAAAAGTTGGACAAAGAAAGTGATGAAATAGAGCGAAAGAAAGGCAAAAAACTAAGAGAGATACAAAAAGGTAAAGAAAGAAAGCGAGAGAGACCTTGATGAAATAAGTTGAATAGGAGGGAAGGAATGACACCACACATCAGGAGAAAAGGAGAGCCAGAGAGAACAAGACAAGTTTGAGAAGATGGTTCTCACAGTGGACACACTAAACAGTGGATAGACTAAACAGAGGACACTGGACAGACAACACTAAACAGTGGACACACTAAACAGTGGACAGACTAAACAGTGGACAGACTAAACAGTGGACAGACTAAACAGTGGACAGACTAAACAGTGGACAGACTAAACAGTGGACAGACTAAACAGAGGACAGACTAAACAGTGGACACACTAAACAGTGGACAGACTAAACAGTGGACACACTAAACAGTGGACACACTAAACAGTGGACACACTAAACAGTGGACACACTAAACAGTGGACACACTAAACAGTGGACAGACTAAACAGAGGACAGACTAAACAGTGGACACACTAAACAGTGGACACACTAAACAGTGGACACACTAAACAGTGGACAGACTAAACAGTGGACAGACTAAACAGTGGACAGACTAAACAGAGGACATACTATTATTAGATCTATTAGACCATGAGACTGGAAGAAAAGAGACCCCAAAAAAAGAGATATGAGGAGCGCGGCTGGGCGCTGGGGGTGGGGCAAAAAGAAGAAATGAGAACCCAGACAGAGAGATATGAGAAGCGCGGCTGGGCGCTGGGGGTGGGGCAAAAAGAAGAAATGAGAAAGATGGTGGAAGTGATAAAGATGCAAAATCACAAGACAACTGCCTACTGACCCAAGTCCTTATTGAAAAACATAAAAAAGCTTCCCCTAACCGTCAGAGACACTAGGTTCCCCCAAGTCACACCATAAGACCCATCGACGGAACACGGTGGTAAAACCCACAAGTATCTATCTGTACCCTGTTACCATAAATACACTTGCATGCACACTATAAGGGTGTGTGAGTTGGCTCAAACGCTGACCAGGTTTGGAGTGCTGGCCAAACTCAATTCAAACTCACCCAAGTTCTCACAAAAGATTATGGTTAACTTTTTTAAAACATGTAAATGCGGAACACCGAATGTAAAGTTCTGGACATTTGTGAAACTGTTTTAGTTTATCCTACCAACAAGTGTAGCTCCCTCCTGCTGTAGGTGTAATAACGGAGCTTCAGGTGTAATATCGGAGCTGCAGGTGTAATAACGGAGCTTCAGGTGTAATAATGGAGCTGCAGGTGTAGTAACGGAGCTGCTGGTGTAATAATGGAGCTTCAGGTGTAAAGACGGAGCTGCAAGTGTAGTAACGGAGCTGCAGGTGTAATAATGGAACTTCAGATGTAATAACGGAGCTGCAGGTGTAGTAACGGAGATGCAGATGTAATAACGGAGCTGCGGGTGTAATAACGGAGCTGCGGGTGTAATAATGGAGGTGCTGGTGTAATAACGGAGCTGCGGGTGTAATAATGGAGCAGCGGGTGTAATAATGGAGGTGCTGGTGTAATAACGGAGCTGCGGGTGTAATAATGGAGCAGCAGGTGTAATAACGGAGCTGCAGGTGTAATAATGGAGCTGCGAGTGTAATAATGGAGCAGCAGGTGTAATAACGGAGCTGCGAGTGTAATAATGGAGCAGCAGGTGTAATAATGGAGCTGCAGGTGTAATAATGGCATTAACTGAACCATACATATTGAACAATATTCTTTAGCCACACAGGAATAGAAGTGTGCAACAGAAACGAGGGATGCATAATGTGTATTATTCAGCATCTGGCATCTACCACAGGATTTGCATTCAAGGAGGAGACACATGCAGACCTCTCTGTAGCCTCCCATGAGAAACAACATCAGACATATTCTGGAGACTCTGCAGACACAGGCACACACACACACACACACCGGCGTAGTGGTAAGAGGTGGTTGACTGTCGTATCAGCCACGGCTGCAGCAGCATCTTCTCCAGGGTCTCCTGAAAGCAGAGAAAGAAAAGAGGGAGTGCTGAAATGTTAAGTCAGATTCATTAGGTCTATGGAGTATGTAGTTCTTCTGGAGGCATTATAGCATTATCAGACAGTGAGTCATTTCTTTGTGTTTCTAAGCTAGAATCTCATTTGCATGTCCTCTTTTGCATGTCCTCAGTTTCGGGCGTCTTTTCTCTTTCCATCCATCTTCAAACCCTTTTAATGAGAAAGGTCTCATCCAATGAGCTTTTGATGTAATACATTTTGAGACAAGACAAGAGACATGATATGACGAATGCAACTGAGATTCTCCTAGAGTTGTCACTTTTGTGTGACTCTTGTTAATTTTCCTTTTGAGAAAAAAAAATCACTAATTAATGTGACTAAAATGTCAATGCTAACCAGGAAGTCTCCTCTGCTCTTTGATAGGCTGTGCAGGGCGTATTCTGAATTAGTCCCGCCCCCAGGACACACACTGGAACATGACATCATCAACAGACAATCCACTAGAGAGAAAAGAAACAGAGTGTTTTTGATGTGTTTACTGACAGGTTCTGACTATATACTGAATAATTAACGTTTGTAATATTTATAATGTTAGAATAATTTTCTATTTTAATAAATGCTTTTTTCGGGGAAATATTTAAAAGACATTGAAGAAAAACCTGATTGGAATGTTGACCCACTGAGTATACAGGTGCTAGTCATATAATTAGAAAATCATCAAAAAGTTTTTTTATTTCAGTAATTACATTCAAAAAGTGAAACTTGGATATTATATTAATTCATTACACACAGACTAATATATGTCAAATGTTTATTTCATTTAATTGTGATGATTAAAACTGAACTAAAGAAAATCCCAAATTCAGTATCTCTGAAAATTACAATATTACTTAAGACCAATACAAAAAAAGGAGTTTTAGAAGATGTTGTCCAACTGAAAAGTATGAACATGAAAAGTATGAGCATGTACAGCACTCAATACTTAGTTGGGGCTCCTTTTGCCTGAATTACTGCAGCAATGCAGCGTGGCATGGAGTCGATCAGTCTGTGGCACTGCTCAGGTGTTATGAGAGCCCAGGTTGCTCTGATAGCGGCCTTCAGCTCTTCTGCATTGTTGGGTCTGGCGTATCGCATCTTCCTCTTCACTATACCCCATAGATTTTCTATAGAGTTAAGGTCAGGTGAGTTTGCTGGCCAATTAAGAACAGGGATACCATGGTCCTTAAACCAGGTACTGGTAGCTTTGGCACTGTGTGCAGGGGCCAAGTCCTGTTGGAACATGAAATCTGCATAAAGTTGGCCAGCAGCAGGAAGCATGTAGTGCCCCAAAACTTCCTGTTAGACGGCTGCGTTGACCTTAGACCTCAGAAAACACAGTGGACCAACACCAGCAGATGACATGGCACCCCAAACCATTACTGATTGTGGAAACTTTACACTGGACTTCAAGCAACGTGGATTCTGTGCCTCTCCTCTCTTCCTCCAGACTCTGGGACCTTGATTTCCAAAGGAAATGCAAAATGTACTTTCATCAGAGAACATAACTTTAGACCACTCAGCAGCAGTCCAGTCCTTTTTGTCTTTAGCCCAGGTGAGACGCTTCTGACGCTGTGTTTTGTTCAAGAGCAGCTTGACACAAGGAACGCAACAGCTGAAACCCATGTCTTGTATACGTCTGTGTGTGGTGGTTCTTGAAGCACTGACTCCAGCTGCAGTCCAGTCTTTGTGAATCTCCCCCACATTTTTGACTGGGTTTTGTTTCACAATCCTCTCCAGGGTGCGGTTATCCCTATTGCTTGTACACTTTTTTCTACCACATCTTTTCCTTCCCTTCACCTCTCTATTAATGTGCTTGGACACAGAGCCTCTTTAGCAATGACCTTTTGTGTCTTGCCCTCCTTGTGCAAAGTGTCAATGGTTGTCTTTTGGACAGCTGTCAAGTCAGCAGTCTTCCCCATGATTGTGTAGCCTACAGAACTAGACTGAGAGACCATTTAAAGGCTTTTGCAGGTGTTTTGAGGTAATTAGTTGAATAGAGTGTGGCACCAGGTGTCTTCAATATTGAACCTTTTCACAATATTCACATTTTCTGAGATACTGATTTTGGGGTTTTCATTAGTTGTCAGTTATAATCATCACAATTAAAAAGAATGAACAATTGAAATATATCAGTCTGAATGGAATTACTGAAATAAACTTTTTGATGATATTGTAATTATATGACCAGTGGAAATAGACATGTCCCAACAAAAACGTACAAATGTAATGAAATATATATTATGAAATAAGTTATAATAATCCTAAAAGGATTCATTCACAGCTGAATGTGT
>CM055757.1:1529263-1554263 GCA_029465975.1 Dallia pectoralis | reverse complement strand
GGGTGAGGGCTATAGTACGGGGTGGGGTTAGGATAGGTGTTGGGCTGACAGCTAAGACCGTAGTTGTGGTTGGATTGAAGGTGAGGGTTAGGTATAGCGTAGGGACTGGCAGGAGAGGGGCTGGAGCTAGGATGGTTGGAGTGGGGGCTGGCATTGGATTGGGGGCTCAGGTGTGTGTAGGAGTAGGGACTGTGGTTTGGATGGGGGCTGTAGGTGGGGTTGGGGTTAGGCAGGGGGCTGTATTTGGTTTGGAGGAGGGAGTTAGAGTTGGGGTGGGGTGGGGGCGAGTGAGGGTATACGCTATAGGGGGGGTTTGGGTTAGGGTACACCTGGGGGCTGGGGAACCAGGGCGAGGTGGGTTCCACGGGGGTGAGCGGACTCTGTGGTGGCTGCGTGTACAAACAGTGGCCTGGTTGTGGATCCGCGTGGCCCTGAGGGTGCATATAGGGCCTTAGGTCCTGGTGGTGGGTCGGTGTGTAGGACATGTGGCCGCTCGACTGGGTCTGGCTTTGTTCGCTCGGCTCAGGGGTATTGTAGACCAGTTCTTCTCTCTGGAGCTGGGCCAGGATTCGGAGCTGGTAGCTCTGCTGCTGGCTGTGCATAGACTGGTGGTCATCAGGGTCCGCCAGCTGGCTGCCAACACCCAGAGACTGCTGTTCCATGACATGGCTCTCCTGGCTGCAGTAGATAGCCTGCTGGATCATTTGGTGGTCCTGGTAGCTGTTGGGGGTCTGATGGTCCAGTGGATGGTCCTGATAGCTGTTGGGGGTGTTATCCAGTCCCATATGGGTCTGTAGCTGCCTCTGGTTGAGGTTGGATGGGGGGTCCACGTGCTGGTTTTTGTCTTGGTCCGGCTGCTGGTTGAGGTTAGATTGGTAGGCGCGGCTGTGGTTCTGCTGGAAGTTGAAGGGGTAGTCCTGCAGACTCTCATCCGGGTGGCTTTCTGCCTGTTGGTCTAACTGGTCCTGGGTGTAGTCCTGTGTATAGTAGGGCTGGGGCGTGTGGTACAGGGGAGACAGCAGCTGACATGTGTCCACTTCAGAAGGGGTTCCGCTAGGAGATATGTCTGTCTCCGCTAGGTCCTGGGGCTGGGAGACGGGGGGCAAGCGCTTGTGGAAGAGGAGCTCCGTTTGGGAGAAGACGGGGGCCTGCGGCCGGGCACACAGCTGTGGGGATATTGGGGAGGGAACGGGGGAAGCGGCGGAGTAGAAACGCGATATGTGGATATCCTTAGGTTCCATTGTGGGAAGATGTTGACCGGACCTCCCGCCAATAGCCGCAGAAATGATGCAGAGCTCTTGGTTTCAGCGCCGGGGAAACGCTTCAGATGCCTGTTGGTTCCTGACCAGCCCTTTGTCACGGTAACACCTACCACAACACAAAATGGAAAGGGTTAACACACACTCACGCGCTTCTGATGCAATGTCGAACCAATCTGCATGCCACTTTACCATTACGGATTAAATGTTCATTATGGAACAATTCAAATTCCTGTAATAAGGTAACGATCACTGGCTGCCATCTGCCGTCTGCACTCCACAACTTTCCTACGTGACTGCAGTGACTGTTCTTGGGACAACCCCTGTTCAAACGGTTAACTTCTGGCAGGCAAAGGGCAAACAGGCACTACAGGTCAATAGTAACATCTCCAAACGGTTCACTGCTACCTGAACTGATCCACGGTGCTGCAATCAGGACTCCCTGCATCTAGTTGGATGAATACGACGGAACTGTGAAGCACCAATCGAATGTATGAATCGGAATTGTATTTTACACTCAGGTGCTCGTTGTATCTAATTGGCCGCGTATGCACTCGATGTAAGAATATATGATCTGTATCCTGTCTCTCTACCAATTTCAGCACCAATGCGCCAAGCGACATTCTGGGAACGAGTAGGTGCACTTTACAGGAGAATAAAGTTTGGGTGTAATACAATAGTATACCATTTCTATATGAGTCTGTTTGTGTGTTTTGTTGGGTTTGTGAACTGTGAGAAAAAACTGTAGAAAATCTGATAGGATATTCACATCTAACCACTAACTATTTTTCACACTATTTTTCATTATTTCTTACAACCCCACACTCACATACACACACACACACACACACACACACACACACACACACACACACACACACATTCGCACTATCGGTATCACCCCCCCATCCCCCAGCCCCCCAGCCCCCACACACACACACACACACACTTCAGATTAAGATTAAAGTAACATATATCTATCAGATAACAACACAACTACTTTTCAAAAACTCCTAAAAGTTGGAGAATTGTAGAGCGTCACCACGTTTGGCCGGGAGCCATATGTTAGAACGACACATGTGTTGACACCTTGATGGCTTTGGGATGTGATCTCGTAACCTTTGCTATCTATAACCACTGAGCCACCTGACCCCTGATCCAGTTGTACACCAGCCCACATTCTCTTTCTCACATACGCACACCAACACCACATTTCTGCTGTTAGCAAACCATCCTTTAACGTCCTGTCACATGGTCCCCAGTTTAGGGTGTAACTGTTGAGCTCCTTTATAGGAGAGGAGCAAGAAAGCGTGTGTTTGATGGTAATAGAGGCCCCTATGGACACAACTTAAAGTGTGTGTGTCAACGTGTGCGTGTGTGTGTGTGTGTGTGTGTGTGTATGTGTGAGAGAGGGGGAAGTGTGGTTCAGAGTTTCCAACCACTACTTACCCTGCTTTCGCAATGACTGCCACTGTACAGTCTCTCTCACACACACACACACACACACACATACACACACACACACACACACACACACACACATACACACACACACACACATTCAAAATAATGTATTTGCATTGAAATGTTTATGTTCAATTATTCTAAGCTGCAGGACAATCTCAAAAACATTGAATTGTTCTTTTTGTCTATGTTAATCGAGTGCCCAGGTTAAAACGTTATGATCAAATATACCAAGTTATTAACACGGCAACACATTTCTAACCACTGTAGAGCATCCACCCAATTCACCAGAGAGCAGTGGCAAAAGGCAACAACCAAATGACATTAGAAATATGGTTCGGATAATAGACAAATGATTTAGTTGGTTTTGTAAGATAAGACACACATAGGGAAATATTAATCCATTGCACCATTCGATCTGTGCCTGGCATCATTATCAATTATCACCATGGTAACTGTGGATTGTATTCAAACACAGTGATGGCATCGTATTCTACCAACGCCTGATGAGCAACAATGTGCACACATCCCTAAATCTTCCAGATTGGATGTCACGACATTCCTCAGGCACATGCATGAGAAACAGGTCGTTGGCATACTGCTGGCATTGTTCTCTACCGCTTTTACGTAAAAGAAACATCTCTCTTTGCCAGAGCGTCTTACAGTAATGTGTGAGTCTGGTTTCCTATTGGCTGGTCCGTGGGGTTCGAACCCACCACACTGAGTGCTGCGGTTTAATGTTCGCACACTCATGTTTCAAATAGCACTCACTCACATTTCATGGTATGCCATGTCTAGTTAAAAAGGGATGATTACTCACATTTCATCACAAGCTCATGGTAAACTTCACATAATCTGCTCCACACCTGGAAGACTTAACCCAATCTGCTTTATGTTCCTGGTAGACTTCACACACTCTGCTCCTTTATGTACCTGGTAGACCTCACATATTCTGCTTTATGTTTCTGGTATAGACTTTATACAATCTGCTTTACTCTCCTGGTAGACTTTACACAATCTGCTTCATGTTCCTGGTAGACTTCACACAATCTGCTTTACTCTCCTGGTAGACTTCACACAATCTGCTCCACACTCCTGGTAGACTTCACATAATCTGCTTTATGTTCCTGGTAGACTTCACACAATCTGCTTTAAGCTCCTGGAAGACTTCACACAATCTGCTTTACACTCCTGGTAGACTTAACACAATCTGCTTTACGCTCCTGGAAGACTTTACACAATCTGCTCCACACACCTGGTAGACTTTATGCAATCTGCTCCACACACCTGGTAGACTTCACACAATCTGCTTCATGTTCCTGGTAGACTTCACACAATCTGCTTTACTCTCCTGGTAGACTTCACACAATCTGCTCCACACTCCTGGTAGACTTCACACAATCTGCTTTACGCTCCTGGTAGACTTCACACAATCTGCTTTATGTTCCTGGTAGACTTCACACAATCTGCTTTTTGCTCCTGGTAGACTTCACACAATCTGCTTTATGTTCCTGGTAGACTACACACAATCTGCTTTACGCTCCTGGTAGACTTCACACAATCTGCTTTACGCTCCTGGTAGACTTCACACAATCTGCTTTATGTTCCTGGTAGACTTCACACAATCTGCTTTACTCTCCTGGTAGACTTCACACAATCTGCTTTACTCTCCTGGTAGACTTCACACAATCTGCTTAACACTCCTGGTAGACTTCACACAATCTGCTTAACACTCCTGGTAGACTTCACACAATCTGCTTAACACTCCTGGTAGACTTCACACAATCTGCTTAACACTCCTGGTAGACGCCACACAATCTCTCCATGTTCCACTCACACACTCAGCAACTGTGAGAGTTGCAGCGTTCTATTACAGGTGTGTCCCACCATGGTTTTCTCCATAAGGAATGGAGAAAACCATTGTTGTTGGTGCTGGAGGGACCAAGACACAGATGCAGAGCTTCTCTCGAACATGCTTGACTCAAACATAGCAACAGAAAACGATGAACTACAAAAGTGGCTAGCAAACACTGAACTTAAATAGGCTCCCCAATTTGGGCATCACAAAGCAGCTGCCACTAACTGGGGAGCAAATAAGAAACACAACATCTAGAGGGCTGTCCTGTAGGTTCCAAATCCTGACACTGGGTGAGGACAGGAGAATGTGGAAGAAATATATGATATTTCCCTCATTTCGTCACTGACACTTGTCTTTGTTATGCACCTGGTTTCCCTCAGAACGAACCCAATTTAGGCTAGTGCTTCCCAAGTGTGTCCTGTCTTTGTTTCTGTTTTGAGTTTCTGTCTTAGTGTATTTCAGTTTGTTCCATAAAGATCCTCCATCTGCCCTGTGCTTGTGTCCTGCCTCCATGTCTGCAGACGTTACGTAGACATACTGAAAATATTGTTGAACCAATAAACATAGGTTTGGTTGGCACGAGATGGGAACTGTTTCAAATGATATACATATTTGTATCTCTTACGATTAACTGGGGTTCTGCCAGTCATAATAATGACATGTTGGGTGTAGGCACAAGACATGCCAGGACATGACAGGTCTCATCTCTCCGCGTCATAATTGATTTATGTAGGTCAGTAATCTATGAGCCTGAGAACATTACAGTAGAAAACAGTAGAAGTTTACAACAATAACTGAAGCATCTCAGGCATAATGAAGGCACTAAAGAAGGCCTGCTTCATGTACTGATCACACAGAGGGTGAGATATAGTGAGAGAGTGAGAGAGAGAGAGAGAGAGAGAGGGAGATGGAAAGAGAGGGGCAGGAGGAGAGTCAGTGAGAGAGAGAAGGAAATAGAAAGATAGAAGGTGAGAGAGGGAGATGGAAAGAGAAAGGGAGGAGCAGAGAGATGAGTGAAAGTGCAAAAGAGATGGGAACAAAAAAGAGTAAGAGAAAAATGGAGAGGGTGTCAGAAAAAAAGAAGGGAAGAATGAAAAAGTATAGGCCTTTGCTATACATGAATGCATATTCAAAGTGTTGGCATCAACAGTGCATTAGTGTATGTGTGAGTGTCAGTTTGTGAGTGTCTATTTGGGAGGGTGTTTGTGTGCGTTTGCATGTGTGTATGTGTGAGTGTGCATGTGTGTATGTGTGAGTGTGCATGTGTGTATGTGTGAGTGTGCATGTGTGTATGTGTGAGTGTGCATGTGTGTATGTGTGAGTGTGCATGTGTGTCATCTCTCTCAAGGCAAGAGGTTTCCTGTATACACTAAACACACAAACACTCACAGAGAGCATGACTGAGCGTAAGCAAACTAATCACCAAGGCAGACAACAATAGGTGCAAAGCTTCATACTGAGAACGGAACATATCACCCACCTGTCCTGTACACAGATCAGTTCAACTCTCTTAATACTGCAAATAGAACTAATAACAAAGTCAATGATGATTAAATGGCTTCATACTGTGAATAGAACGATATCACAATGAGAAAAACACAACTGTATGATTAGAACTGTTACCCTAAAACCATTACTACAGCTTTACGTTATTGGTCGTGCTTTCCAGAACCTGAATAGAAGACAATCAAGATATATGTGTTGGCCGATTACTACTTGGCTGTTGGTCTAGCAATGTGGTCACTGACTCAAAGTTTAGACACAGTGTGTGTGTGTGTGTTTGTTTGTTGAGCGTTTGTGGTATGTATGTCTGTACGCGAACATGTCCGCATGTGTGTACATAAGTGCCGTAACGCGCTCTGTCAACGGCAGGTACAGGATGTGGTTTGAAACCCCTCGGCTATAGTCAAGAACATTACAGAAGTGATTGTTATGTCAGAGACATAGGGTGAGAGATTAGACAGAGTGAGAAAAGGAATGGCAGACAACAGACTCATAAAGATAGTGTTAACAGATAATGGCCGATATCAGAGGTTTGTCCAGGTAGGTGAAACCGATATGTAGAGTTTGAACAGCGGTCGTTACGAGCGATGATGCTGCTGACTTAGACTTCAGAGTGTACGTCTCTGGTCTCAGAGATCTTTCGGACAAGCCTTTCCCAAACATGAAACGCAATTTTACCCATTCAGAGTTTACATTCAGATCCAAACTGCAATACCTTAAATTGACACTAATGTTAACACGGAACCGTAACCCTTATACTTAACCATAAATATCTACCCCAGAACTATGGACTGAATGTGTGAATTTTGCATAATCAACACATACCAATACAATCACGTTTATACATTAGCTGTGTAAGTATGAAAGCAAGTGATGACATATTGCAGATATAGACAAATAGATGACATAGGAAAGATATTGGCACATAC
Source organism: Dallia pectoralis (assembly GCA_029465975.1). NCBI lineage: Eukaryota > Metazoa > Chordata > Actinopteri > Esociformes > Umbridae > Dallia > Dallia pectoralis. The sequence goes on along the minus strand of CM055757.1, from coordinate 1,547,250 downwards.
ATGACATAGGGCAGATATTGGCACAAACATGACATAGGGCATATATTGGCAAAGACATGACATAGGGCAAATATTGGCACATACATGACATAGTAAAGATATTAGCACATATGGGACACAGGGAAGATATCGGCACAGACATGACATAGGGCAGATATTAGCACATACGTGACACAAGGAAGATATCGGCACAGACATGACATAGGGCAGATATTAGCACATACGTGACACAGGGAAGAAATCGGCACACACATGACATAGGGCAGATATTAGCACATACGTGACACAGGGAAGATATCGGCACAGACATGACATAAGGCGATATGGGCATACACATGAGATAGGGCAGATGGCCATTGGGTCCCAGGTAGCCATACACATGAGATAGGGCAGATGGCCATTGGGTCCCAGGTAGCCATACACATGAGATAGGGCAGATGGCCATTGGGTCCCAGGTAGCCATACACATGAGATAGGGCAGATGGCCATTGGGTCCCAGGTAGCCATACACATGAGATAGGGCAGATGGCCATTGGGTCCCAGGTAGCCATACACATGAGATAGGGCAGATGGCCATTGGGTCCCAGGTAGCCATACACATGAGATAGGGCAGATGGCCATTGGGTCCCAGGTAGCCATACACATGAGATAGGGCAGATGGCCATTGGGTCCCAGGTAGCCATACACATGAGATAGGGCAGATGGCCATTGGGTCCCAGGTAGCCATACACATGAGATAGGGCAGATGGCCATTGGGTCCCAGGTAGCCATTCTGGCCCAGTTGCTTAATTGGACAACCAGTTTAATAAAAGAGTATTGGTGGTTGGTCCAGGGAACTTGAATCTCTATGGATCTATGCATATAGGCACAATTACATATTGAGGTCAATGGTGTATTTCATGGACATAACAGCCTGGCTTTTGCGCTGACATGTGAATTGTGAGACCGTATAAACAGATGTCTGCCTTTTGAAATAACATGCATTCAATAGAGTTTTTAGTGTTGGAAGAACAAATCGAGTTGTACGGAGATCTCCAAGATAATCAAAAAACACAGGACGAATCTGAGCAGAAATGTAGAGCATCATGGAACAGAGTCCAAATACATACGAACATAAGATATGTGCGTTTTTATTTTTTATGAATTGTCGCAGAACTCTAATGTTTTATTGTTTGTCTTTATGTGTCATTGTGTGTAGATAATGTAATCCATTTACATTATGTCTATAACACAACAAACCAGAACAAAAATATGTGTCGAAATGCTTCCAAAGACACTCTAAATCATATTTCAGTCATTTCAAGACTTTAGTGGAGCCATGATGATTCTTGGGCTAAACCCTCTGTATGCATCACATTAAAGTTTGTGGGATTAGATCTAACAACCATATGGTACTGACCCCAACATGTTTAACTAACAAGCTTTAAAGCTTTCAGCTCTACAGCAATGCTGTAATAAATGCAATTAGATGCTTATTCTAGGCTATGTCATGTAAGCATTTTTCTCTAACGGAAAGAAGAAAATAACTAAACGGAAACAAGAAAAAAAACATAGTGACTTCTTCTACTTCTTTTACTTAAAAAACTTATTTTGCACAAGTTCTTTATCAGACACTTCATTGCACAGCACAGAACCACAACAGCACAGTGGTCCAGTTTTATAAGCTGTGATATTTTCCAGGTGCATCTACCATCATACCATTGAAACCAAGGTGCATCTATCATCATTCAATTTTACGATGGTTTAGATGGAAGTTGTAGCGACATGCTAAACAAAAGTACCAATTATAAATTGGCACCTCGATATTACAATTAGTTAAGAATGTTGTATTAGTAAAGTGGAAAGCGGAAATGCATAATTTACCTCGATTTCTACTTGTGTTAAAGTCTGACAGGTACGGTAGCGAACTTACTCGGACTTTTGACAGTCGCCGTCCATCCATTCACGTCCTGAGTGTGTGTAGACAGATGCAGACAGATGTTGTGCAAGCGGTGGACCTGTGAGACAAGCTGCTCCAGTGTCGTGGTGGGGTTGTAGCGCCCACGTGTGGTCGTGTTGGGGTTTTAGCGCCCCGGTGTGGTCGTGTTGGGATTTTAGCGCCCCCGTGGGGTCGTGGTGGGGTTTTAGCGCCCCCGTGTGGTCGCATAGTGTATGTGAACTCAGTTCTAATTAGAGTCATTTGAAATGTATCTAACACATTTCGGTGTGTTCTTTATCTCCAACCTGCGTTGTTTTAAACATTGGTTGGTTTAAGCTTTTTTTAATTATTTTGATAGATAATGTTAGCCCACGTATGGTGTATAATAATAAAAATAAAATGATAGTCTCTACACAACAGATGCAATAAGCGCTGGCTCTAGTCGTATTTTTAAGAGCAGGAAGTAAAATTAGAGCCTTGGGTGTGGCTTTATCAGAAAACTACAGTCTGTAGTGTTGTTACACACATGCACATTATAACAGACACATATCTGATATGTGATCAGTGGCTGGGTCCTCTAGGGGCCCTTTATGCTGGAATAACGGTTCTGGTGCGCAGCAGGTGGCACAGGTTGGTACAATAGATCATGTCAGCACTACATCAGTGGTATTGTTACAATGTGGCGATTCATGTTTAAATATTTAGATAGGCTATATTTAAAAAAGTTTAGATAACTGGACTGTGATGTTTGACGTTTGCATGTTTATGGGTTATTATTGTACTCCTAGTTTATTATGGTAGAATGCTATTTGGTGATTAGAAAGTAATTCTGAAAGTATCCGAGCATTTCCAGATCGATTATTGGTGAATTTATGTTGTCTACACTTTAAAGAAACGCTTATTGGAGTGTCGGTAACATGACAGACAGTCTGGTGGGACTTGTTGTATACGGTCTTCAATTAGATATCGTGGGTATTTTGAGCTGCTTATACTTGTTAGTCAAGGAACCTTAAACAACCCGTGCACTCAGCTTAAAAGTATGCCTTATTTAAAATTATTCCTAAATTGGTTGATTGAGGAGTTTTGATAGATCTAACCGGGGTAGGCCGACTTAAAAATGAAAGACCCCTGCCCTGAATAAACATTTATTTTAGAGTGTATGTTGCACAACCCAGTGATGCTGAAGTTGCTGCCATTGAAGTGTAACATAGGTATACTTTCTGTGTTGTAGATCACATTATGAGGACTGTTTTACATTTTTTACCGTACAGTCAGTTATCTTAGAGCCACAGAGCACAAGATATCTAACAAAACTACTAATTAGATGTAATTAATTAGAGGTAATCAGGTTCTCCTCTCTTCCCATCTCTTTTCATCTCTTCTTACCTCATCTCTCATCACCTTCCGTCTCCTCTGTTCTCTCCTTTTGTTGATTGTTTGATAAACTATGTGGAGATGACAGGGTTTCTTCCTTTTCTGTCCGGCACTTCCTATTACTCCCTGCTTCTGTTTCCTCATTTTATAATCTCAAGAGATTTCGTCACACACTGATATTCACTTGCACCGCACCCCCTGGTGCCTGAGTGTGGACTTGGTTTTAGGTTAATTTGACCTTCTTTGTGTGCAGACACACACGCAAAATCTGATGTCAACTAAAATAAAACACAAGCTGATATTGGCTAGATGAAGCAGGCAGCGTCTTTCCGTTCAGGTGTTTAGTCCCCGGCTCTGTCCTACTGCTCACCGGCAAGGATGTGGTTTGTTTAGCTAAGGAGGACCTCAGGATTGCTCACATGTGCTCATGCACACAGGAAGTGTCGCTACATCACCACGTGTGGGCGGGTGCTGAGCCACTTTGCCTACGGGGAAGCTGGGATTTCCTGGGAGAGGCTGGACCGGCTCCAAGATGTTACGTTAGTAACGTAGTCACACCGAATTCCGCCTCTCTCATCCCTCACCATGTGTCCTCCCTCTTTCCCCTTCTCCAGGTCTGCATTGGGGCTTGTGATTGGCTGTGAGTGTGTGTAAAGGCGTGTGTATGATGAGGTTTGTGCTGTGGTGACAGGGCGTTCTGCGATGTCGGGCGACAGCAGAACATTGACCTGGAGGGGCATGGCTCCCACAGGCAAGGTAAAGCCCGAGGACACTTCCCAGGTGACGGTCGCCGGGGACTGCAGTTTGATGAAGATCATCAAAGTGTGTTTTACCAGCAACAGTGCTAACTTGGGGAAAAACTTCAAACTGGTCCGCTGTCATGAGGGCATGACAATACGGGTAAGTAACATTATTCTGTGTTATTACTACAAACCAGGGCTTCCCAACCCTGGGTATTGGGCTGGGTATTGGGCACATTGTGTATTTGAGTGGGAGATATGAGAGGGGAGTCTGGCAGTGAAGTGACCCCCTAGTCGAGGGCTTTTGATAGCCAAGTCTGCTGTAAAAAAAACCAAGCTGGATAAGTTTGTTTGGCAGTGCCAGTTCTATCGCATCCAAAAGTAAAGAGTAGAGTAGACGTTAGTCCAAACTTTTGTTTTGCAAAAATAGTTGCTGAGCTGAGCTTTTTCTTGACATCCCTGTAGAACGACCTACATGTGGCCCTTATCAGTGTGTGTTAGCATTTTATGTACTCTTATTTTGTGTGTGTATAGTATTATTTATATACGTGTGTTATTTCTAAACCTTTCCCTGTAGGGTGTCATAGCTGCCGTGTTGTCCAGTGGTTGTGTTGGTCCAGGCATACAGAACCCCCGTTGCTATGGCCTGCTGCTGAAACACCTGAAGTCACCTGAGATCCACTGGCTGCACCCCGACCTCACCGTGTCAGAACTGCAACTACGTTACGAGCAGCAGCACCTGGAGGCAGAGTGGAGGTAACCCCTGGTGACACACCTGAGTTAGACCAGAGCTCTGGTATCCAAATCCCCCAGGTCTCTGGAACGGTCATCCAGAGTGGAGGTAACCCCTGGTGACACACCTGAGTTAGACCAGAGCTCTGGTATCCAAATCCCCCAGGTCTCTGGAACGGTCATCCAGAGTGGAGGTAACCCCTGGTGACACACCTGAGTTAGACCAGAGCTCTGGTATCCAAATCCCCCAGGTCTCTGGAACGGTCATCCAGAGTGGAGGTAACCCCTGGTGACACACCTGAGTTAGACCAGAGCTCTGGTATCCAAATCCCCCAGGTCTCTGGAACGGTCATCCAGAGTGGAGGTAACCCCTGGTGCACATCTCAGTTAGACCAGAGCTCTGGTATCCAAATCCCCCAGGTCTCTGGAACGGTCATCCAGAGTGGAGGTAACCCCCTCCAGAGTGGAGGTAACCCCCCTGGTGACACACCTGAGTTAGACCAGAGCTCTGGTATCCAAATCCCCAGGTCTCTGGAACGGTCATCCAGAGTGGAGGTAACCCCTGGTGACACACCTGAGTTAGACCAGAGCTCTGGTATCCAAATCCCCCAGGTCTCTGGAACGGTCATCCAGAGTGGAGGTAACCCCTGGTGACACACCTGAGTTAGACCAGAGCTCTGGTATCCAAATCCCCCAGGTCTCTGGAACGGTCATCCAGAGTGGAGGTAACCCCTGGTGACACACCTGAGTTAGACCAGAGCTCTGGTATCCAAATCCCCCAGGTCTCTGGAACGGTCATCCAGAGTGGAGGTAACCCCTGGTGACACACCTGAGTTAGACCAGAGCTCTGGTATCCAAATCCCCCAGGTCACTGGAACGGTCATCCAGAGTGGAGGTAACCACTGGTGACACACCTGAGTTAGACCATAGCTCTGGTATCCAAATCCCCCAGGTTTCTGGACGGTCATTCAGAGTGGAGGTAACCCCTGGTGACACACCTGAGTTAGACCAGAGCTCTGGTATCCAAATCCCCCAGGTCTCTGGAACGGTCATCCTGAGTGGAGGTAACACCTGGTGACACATCTGAGTTAGACCAGAGCTCTGGTATCCAAATCCCCCAGGTCTCTGAAACGGTCATGACCTGATCTGACCTTAACCTTTGTGTTTAGGTATGACCTGCGTATCAGGTACATCCCTGCTGACTTCATTGAAAAGTTTAAAGAGGACAGAACCACACTGATGTACTTCTACCAGCAGGTCAGTGTATGTTTGTAGATCTGTCTGTCGTTTCATTATCAAGACCACTAGCAATACACCTGTCAGTATGTCTATCTGTCGTTTCATTATCAAGACCACTAGCAATACACCTGTCTGTCTGTCTCTCTGTCTGTTGTTTCATTATCAAGACCACTAGCAATACACCTGTCTGTCTGTCTGTCGTTTCATTATCAAGACCACTAGCAATACACCTGTCTGTCTGTCTCTCTGTCTGTTGTTTCATTATCAAGACCACTAGCAATACACCTGTCTGTCTGTCTCTCTGTCTGTTGTTTCATTATCAAGACCACTAGCAATACACCTGTCTGTCCGTCTGTTGTTTCATTATCAAGACCACTAGCAATACACCTGTCTGTCTGTCTGTCTGTCTGTTGTTTCTTTTTCAAGACCACTAGCAATACTTCTGTCTGTCTGTCTGTCGTTTCATTATCAAGACCACTAGCAATACATCTGTCTGTCTGTCTGTCGTTTCATTATCAAGACCACTAGCAATACACCTGTCAGTCTGTCCGTTGTTTCATTATCAAGACCACTAGCAATACACCTGTCTGTCTGTCGTTTCATTATCAAGACCACTAGCAATACATCTGTCTGTCTGTCGTTTCATTATCAAGACCACTAGCAATACACCTGTCTGTCTGTCGTTTCATTATCAAGACCACTAGCAATACACCTGTCCGTCTGTCGTTTCAATATCAGGACAGAATGTGTTTTCCATGAAGTATTTCGAAACTCGCATGTCATTATTAGGAGGTGACTCGTTGTGATCTTCTTGTCTTGTCAGGTAAGAAGTGACTACATGCTTAATTTTGCACGTAAAGTTAGTGATGGGATGGCCCTGCAGTTAGGCTGCCTGGAGATCAGGTGAGAAAATACAGTAAAAAGACACACACAGACCATAAACACACACATACATGTATGCATGCATCCTTAAATTCTGTTTTACCATCTTGTGTGTGTGTGTGTGTGGATTTTCCAAAAGGAGGTTCTGTAAAGACCTGAACCCTAATGGACTGGAGAAGTCCAACTTTGAATATTTGGAGTAAGTAACTTCTAGCAGGCTGTGACAAAATTGAATTGATTTGCTTTACTTTTCCCGAACAAAAGCTCACACAGGTGTGTGTGTGTGTCTGTGTGTGTGTGTGTGTAGGAAGGACGTGGGTTTAGAACTGTTTTTTCCCAAGGAGTTGATTGACAGCATGAAGGTACTTTTCACCATTGTCTTCACATATTGATTTATTGACTTATTCAGTCATTCATTCTCTTTTGGATGTAGAACGTTATTGATTCAATTGAAGTATTAAATGGTTTCTTTAATTATTTGATAATTTGCAACCTAATATATGCTTAACTTGCCATGGGTTTGGTTTTAGTGTATAATGTATGTGTACTGATCTTTAAATATTGATTGACATTGATACAATGACTACAAGTTTAAAAATCTAAGGAATTGGATAGAGCGCAAAACGGGTTTAACTGTCTCATTTTTATATTTTAGCATAGGACAGTTGTATTCAAATCTGGCCCTCGAACCCAGTTCCTCTCCATATTACCATTCACACCCCGAATCAGGGACTTCTTTAGACCAAATTATTGAAGAGGTAGAACAGAAAGCAAAGTCCCCTGAAATATCTAGTTGTAGTAAAATATATGCTGTATGTTTAAACCCCAGCCAAAGGTGCTCCGTAAGATGATCATGCAGACATTTCAGAGGTACTCCAGTTTTAACGAAGAGCAGTGTGTCATAAAGTTCTTCACCACGGTTTTAGACTGCTATGACTACAGACAGGAGACCTACAGCTGTCAACTAGTGGTGAGTCTCACAGACACACAGATATGAATAATAGAAACTGATACTACACCTACACTCTCAATCATACTTAAATAATGTCTACTTCCCACATTTCCTCATGATTTTTTGAGTCAGATCTGTCTTTACCTGTCTTTAGTATTAAGCTACTCTGGGGTACTTTAGGTTCGGTGAGTAGTAATGTAAGTGTCTAAAGTGAAGAGACTGCAAGTCATTGCAAATAGATAGACTGTCACGAATGGAGCGGCGTAGTGCGGTGAAAGCCATTGCAGAGTCGTGGGAACCGTTCAAATCAGGTTTATTGCGCAATCCAAACACAAAACAAACCGTAACGGCAAAAACACAATACTGTATAAAAGAAAGGTGCGCATATAGCGACTTTAAACAAAACCCTCTCAATCACAACTAAAACAGTATAACCGTGTAACCTCACACTCACCTCTTAACCAACGTGACGTAGAACAAACAGTGATAAGCACCGAGGTGACTTCCTAGAAAACCTTTATAGCCCGAACTAATGACAACATTACACCCAGCTGTGAACTAGAAACCAGGAAGTGGAACACCCGAAACCAGACGGTGCAGTACCCAACAATCACCACACGTTACATAGACAGACCGGCAAGAAAGTTTAAATGGGATTTATCTCAGACACTGCGATCGATTAAAAAAAGAATATTCATACATCGAAACATTAATTACAGATGTTAACTGTTCTTTAATGCCTGCATTTGCGTGAGAAGCATGTAAACATCTTACATCAAACAGGTGGCATCAATTGACAGCATTGTGCCTGTCTGACTGGTCACGCTGATGACCTGGACTATGTTTCAGAAGACTCTGGACATCACACATATGCATTAAACTATTAAATGTTCACCTGGCACAGTCAAAATAGGACTGGCCACCCCTCAGAGCCTGGTTCCTCTCTAGGTTTCTTTTCTGAATTCGAACCACCTAACCGCTGTGTAAAAACCTGTTGATGCATGCTCTGTTGGCTTTCAGGCTGGGTGTTTGTAAAAGCACTTTGTGACTACAACTGTCGTTGGAAATAAATTTTACTGAATAAAATGAATGAAGTGCCCCCACACATGTACGCACATATAGGTCCAAGCTCGGTCAAGTTCATGGGTAGTATCAATAGGGAGCGAAATTTCAGTACTTCTAAAAAATGTATATTTAGTTGGAAGCTCTGCCTAAACACATCAAGGACATTTACCCTGTTCTCTATCTCTCATCCTGTGTCTGTGTCTGTAGCAAGGCTGGAGTCTGTCAGTTGACCTGGTCATTGGGCCTGATGGAATCTGCCAGCGGACAGATAAAACATCTTTGGTGAGTTCGAGTGGGTCTACAAAATATCTGCTCCCGCCCCCCACCTGAAGGCCTCAATACCCGGGATAACACAGTTTCCAGCTTACAAATAAAATACAAAGGTTCTAAGGTGTATATTCCTACATCTGTGTGTGTTTGTGTGTGAAGCCTGTCCGTCTGGCGAGTTTCTCTCAGGTACGCAGCATCAGGTGCTCTCAACAGAATGATGGCAAAGCACTGCTAATGGTTGACATAACAGGAGCCAAGCAGGTAACCATGCAAATGTTTATATATATACATTTCAATAATTCAGATGTACTTCTGATTAAGAGTGATTTATATGTAGTGACTGGTCTATGTATTATTGTTTTAAACTGGTTGCCAATGAGAACTAACAAACCTAAATGATTGACCAGCGGAGCCTCACTGAAAGAACACAAAACCCCCCTTAATTCCCTCTCTAACACACACACACACACACACACACAAACACACAACCAGACACACAATAACGTGTGTCCTTTGCTAGCCTCTTTCGGTGACCACGGAGCGTTTGGCCACAGCCGAGAACATGGCTGACCTCATAGACGGCTATTGTCGACTGGAGACCACCGCCGAGACCTCACTCATTATGAATGCTAACAAAGGTGACAAACACACACTCAGCCAAACACATGCTGGCGCACACACACACAAAACAAACAAACTCTACATGCATTTTTCATCGTCAGAAGTGATGTAAATGCAGCTAATGTTATTGTTGTCTTTAGACCATAAGTAATAGCCTAGCATTGTTGTCTTTAGACCATAAGTAATAGCCTACCATTGTTATCTAAAGATCTTAAGTAATAGCCTAGCATTGTTATCTTTAGACCTTAAGTAATAGCCTAGCATTGTTATCTTTAGACCATTTGTAATAGCCTAGCAATGTTATCTTTAGACCTTAAGTAATAGCCTAGCATTGTTATCTTTATACCTTAAGTAATAGCCTAGCATTGTTATCTTTATACCTTAAGTAATAGCCTAGCATTGTTATCTTTATATACCTTAAGTAATAGCCTAGCATTGATATCTTTATACCATAAGTAATAGCCTAGCATTGTGATCTTTAGACCATTAGTAATAGCCTAGCATTGATATCTTTATACCTTAAGTAATAGCCTAGCATTGATATCATTAGGCTTTAAGTGTTACCTTAGCATTGTTATCATTAATCTGTTAAACCATAAGTATTAGCTTCGTTTTTCATTCAGCCTTAACTGTTAGCCTAGCATTTCTGGCTGTTTAGCTTAAAGTTTCCAATAACTCTACAACTGTAAAATTATTTAACACACAGACAGAGAGAACAGGACCGCTCTACCTGCCATTCCTACAAGGTGAGGCCACTCGTCTGTTCTTTTTCTGAAAAATGTTTCACTTCCTGTGTATACTATTTTTTTGCTTTCTGAAATCTTTCACTTCTCCTATACACCTATGAATCTGTCTGGCTGCGTCTGAAATCGCGTACTTCCATACTTTATAGTATGTGAAAAACAGTACGCGAGCAGAGTAGTATGTCTGAAATCATAGTATTCGAAAAACAGTATGCGAAAAGTACCCGGATGACCTACTTCTTCCGGCAAGATTCTGAAGTGTGCATACGATGGACACTTTACTATCCCATGATGAATCAGGAGAGAGGAGTTCTCGTTACATTTAAAAATGGCGGAAACCGGAGACGCGGCAGTCTTCAAGTGTAACTACTTTAGAAATGTTAATAAAAATTAAAAAAAGTGTTACTACTTTAGAAAACACTTTTTTTGTTTCTTTGTGGTTAAATTGTATTTGTTTAACATCATATAAGTAAACGATTGACTTAAAAGCGTGTTTGCTTTATGCGTGGCGGTAGCAGGACGCGGACCTGAAGGAAACACGCTTCTCTTGCCCGGTAGATTATAAAAGTAGAAAATTCTAACACGGCGCATATGTAGTACGTCCGGACTCCATTCATACTACCCAGAATCATACTATATAGAACATACTTTTTTAACCGTCGCAAAGTACGTTCTTATTTAAATGTAGTACATACTCAACATAGTACGCGATTTCGGACGCAGCGTCTCTCTTTTCAATTAAATGCGTGGGATTTTATATGCATGGAGAAAATGTGTTTGCAGTGAAAATGCAAGTGTGTAAAACAATGATAAAGAACTACAACTATACATGGAAACTTCTAAAGAAAATGGGTTAACTTATGGACTTCACTAGTCACAGTACCAAATTGCTTTAGTCCTATGCCTGATTGAAACTGCTGATTCTGTCTGGAAACAGTTACCTCTGATTGTGGTTCACCATGTGTTAGTGGAGAGGTGTTTATTAGCATGTGGTTCACTGTGAGTGTTGTACATAAATGGTGCGTTAACACGTACATTTTCCAGTCATTGCTCTAGCTAGAACTGCGTCGGTGGTTAGACATATGCCAACTTTACTGTTTGTGTTGTCTGCTTGCAGAAGGCCTGTATTGTGGTGTTGTGTTTTATGTTATCTGATGTTACCTGATGTTATTGACTGCTGGAACAGCCTGATGAATTCAATGATCTATAATATCAATGTTATCACTGAATCAATCAATCTGTAACAGTGACAGTAAAGCAGTCCCCAGCAAGAGTGGAAACAACCGAAGAGATATTGGTGAGTGTTGCCTGGTGGCCTCAACATTACACTCTCTGTTTGGTAGAGATAATCTGATGCTAGTCTGAATCCAACCCTCAGTTTAATGTAAAGATGCATTCTGCAGGTTCAGACATCTACGATGAAATCCCTGAGGAAACGTCACATTATGGTGAGCGACATTCAGAGGCAGTCGTTATCTTCTTAAGACCTGCACTTGTGTATGGCCTGTCTGTTTAAACCGTGAAATGTGTCTATGTTTCCGTGTGCACACACTGGACGAGCCAAAACATTATGACCACTCACAGCTGAAGCGAATAACTTTGATCGTCTCCTAACAAGGGCACATGTCCCGGTCCGGGTAGATAAGATGGTAAGAGAGACATCTGTTAATGTAGTCAACATGTTGGGTGCAGGGAAATGAGCAGAAGTACATCCTGCTATGATCAGATGACTGGGTCAGTGCATATCTGAGATGGTACAGCATCTGGGGTGGTGAAAACCTACTGACAGTGCCCAGAGTAGGGACCACCACAAACCAGCAACAGGATGTTGGGCCCCAAGGCTTCAGAACCAGCAGAAGGACAACAGTGGAACAAGTAGCAATTCTGTTCCCTGATGGCAGTGGAGCCCTGCCACGCTGCACACATTGTTCGGGAATGGTTTGCGGAACACGATGAAGAGTTCAAGGCGTTGCCCTCCAAATTCCGCAGATCCAAATGTGACCAGCATGCTACGCAGGTGTTCATATTGTTTTAACTCATCAGTGTGCTGTATCTGTGTGTGTGCGCGCGTTTCCCTGGGTGTGTGTCGGTTACTTAGAAAAGGACTACAGCCTCGACAGAGATGACATTTTCCTCGGGCGAATCTTGGGCGAGGGCTTCTTCGGCGAGGTGCACGACGGAGTCTACAAAAGCCCGGCAAGTCTCCTTTATCAGTCCAGCTGTTCTCAAACGTAACATCTCTCTGACTCATCTCACCTTGTTGACGTAATTTTCCCTGTGTCTTTAGGATTCCTTAACTAATGTCTGTGACATCACTTTCCTTTCCCTAAAATCAAATCCTAATTTAGCCAATGCTCTTTTCCGCAGTACTTGCAAAAATTATTCATTACATACATTTAGTAGCAATATACTTTTTTTATACAATTAGCAATAGCAGGAAATGGGATGGTTAAGCCAATAGAAATCTGTGAATGATAATGTGTGCATGCGGGCGTGTAAATTCAGACAGGGGAGCGTGTTCGCGTTGCGGTGAAGACATGTAAGGACTGTTCTGAAGAAGTGAAGAAGAAATTCATGAGTGAAGCCGGTGAGTTCTGCTCCTCTACTGCAGTTGTCACGCCAACACAGCGTGTGATGTCACGGTAGACGTCCTCGTTTAGTTCAGTTGCCATTATGAAACCCAATAGTGCACTTATCTTTGACTTATCTTGACTGTGGTCTTCAAACTTAACCCTTTTTCATGAAGAGGAAGGCTAAACTCTAACATCCTCCCACCGCCCTTTCTGCCTGATGGGCCACTGGTTCCATGAACTTATTGGATTTAGTCATTTGATAATCTAACTCCACTAACCTTGCACTTTGTGTGCTGTGCTACTTCAAAAGCACTGCTGCTACACTGCGTAGTAGAGACAGAGCATGTTTGAGACACAAGGGCTAAACTGAAGTACTCTGATACTGTAGCATTCTTTGAAACACCTTTCTCCACACTCTTAAGTGCTGTGGGAGTCTGCACATTAGTACGCAGCCAATGTAGGGCTCTAGCTTGCAGGACAAAATGATGCTACATCAACTTTTGAACATTAACATTCCATTGGAAATGTGGGCCGTCCTGGAGAACTGTCAGTAGACCTATTTGGTGGCAGCACCAATAAATGTGTCCTGTGCTGCTTGCAGCATCATATAAGTGCTCTTGAAATAAATACAAATGAATGCATTTTAATGCACACAGCTGTGTGTCACAACATGCTAGTGACATGCAAACAATAATAATGCCTTATTACTTGGCCGTTCTTGGTATATAGATCCTTGAGGAAAGGAAACAGTGTCACAATGCCAAAAGCATACTCTTCTCTGATGACTTAAGTGAGGAGGTGCAATTAGTAATACAAATTTAAAATAAGGCCATACAGTTATTTGGCACAAATTAAAACAGAATATGAAACAAAAATACCCATGATTATCAATCATGTGACCCACCAGGATGTTAACCATTTGTCTTCTTCTGGCATCTGTCAGGGTTTCCGTTGTTTGGTACTCCAGTATTTATTTTTCACCACCGGACATGCATTTGAGTTTTTCTATAGTCTCAAGTGAAAAAAAGGTGTGTGAATAAACTCATGAGAATCAAGCTTTGTACCAACCTGTTTAGCAGACACTGTGTTGCGTGTAACCTCAAGCTTTGTACCAACCTGTTTAGCCAACACTGTGTTACATATAACCTCAAGCTTTGTACCAACCTGTTTAGCAGATACTGCGTCACGTGTAACCTCAAGCTTTGTACCAACCTGTTTAGCAGATACTGCGTTACGTGTAACCTCAAGCTTTGTACCAACCTGTTTAGCAGATACTGCGTTACGTGTAACCTCAAGCTTTGTACCAACCTGTTTAGCCAACACTGCGTTACGTGTAAACTCAAGCTTTGTACCAACCTGTTTAGCAGACACTGTGTTACGTATAACCTCAAGCTTTGTACCAACCTGTTTAGCAGACACTGCGTTTGTCTAACCTCAAGCTTTGTACCAACCTGTTTAGCAGACACTGTGTTACCTATAACCTCAAGCTTTGTACCAACCTGTTTAGCAGAGACTGCGTTACGTGTAACCTCAAGCTTTGTTCCAACCTGTTTAGCAGACACTGTGTTATGTATAACCTCAAGCTTTGTACCAACCTGTTTAGCAGAGACTGCGTTACGTGTAACCTCAAGCTTTGTTCCAACCAGTTTAGCAGACACTGTGTTACATATAACCTCAAGCTTTGTACCAACCTGTTTAGCAGATACTGCGTTACGTGTAACCTCAAGCTTTGTACCAACCTGTTTAGCAGAGACTGCGTTACGTGTAAACTCAAGCTTTGTACCAACCTGTTTAGCCAACACTGCGTTACGTGTAACCTCAAGCTTTGTACCAACCTGTTTAGCAGAGACTGCGTTACGTGTAACCTCAAGCTTTGTACCAACCTGTTTACCAGACACTGCGTTACGCGTAACCTCAAGCTTTGTTCCAACCTGTTTAGCAGACACTGTGTTACGTGTAACCTCAAGCTTTGTACCAACCTGTTTAGCAGAGACTGCGTTACGTGTAACCTCAAGCTTTGTACCAACCTGTTTAGCAGAGACTGCGTTACGTGTAACCTCAAGCTTTGTTCCAACCTGTTTACCAGACACTGCGTTACGTGTAACCTCAAGCTTTGTACCAACCTGTTTAGCCAACACTGCGTTACGTGTAACCTCAAGCTTTGTACCAACCTGTTTAGCAGACACTGCGTTACGTGTAACCTCAAGCTTTGTTCTAACCTGTTTACCAGACACTGCGTTACGTATAACCTCAAGCTTTGTTCCAACCATTGTTCAGCCAACACTGTATTACGTATAACCTCAAGCTTTGTTCCAACCTGTTTACCAGACACTGCGTTACGTGTAACCTCAAGCTTTGTTCCAACCTGTTTACCAGACACTGTGTTACGTGTAACCTCAAGCTTTGTACCAACCTGTTTAGCAGACACTGCGTTACGTCTAACCTCAAGCTTTGTTCCAACCTGTCTGACGTAGGACTTCAGTTGACATTTTGATATTAGAGAGTTCTAGCTGACCAAGGAATTTCGCTGACACACAATGGTTGTGTTTTCGTTTTAAACGTGACATAGATGATAGACAAGGTCCTCAATGGCAAAACCGACAAGAATTTCAGCTATTCAGATTTCTTGGTTGTGTGTCTCAGAAGTCATAGCTCTCTCTCTCTGTTTTTTTTTCTCTTTCTGTATTTAAGTGTTAATGAAGGCTCTAAATCATCCTCACATTGTGTGTCTGATTGGGGTCATTGAGGTGGACCCAGTATGGATCGTCATGGAGCTGTACGAGCACGGAGAGGTGAGTGGTCACAGAGAGGGGTCACAGGGTTAAACAGTAGCCATCTACTAATGTATAAAGAGGAATAATGATAGGGGTTATAGTAAGTGAGGTCAGAGGTTACAGGGTTAAGAGGAATAATGATAGGGGTTATAGAGAGTGAGGTCAGAGGTTACAGGGTTAACAGGAATAATGATAAGGGTTATAGAGAGTGAGGTCAGAGGTTACAGGGTTAACAGGAATAATGATAGGGGTTATAGAGAGTGAGGTCAGAGGTTACAGGGTTAACAGGAATAATGATAAGGGTTATAGAGAGTGAGGTCAGAGGTTACAGGGTTAAGAGGAATAATGATAGAGGTTTTAGAGAGTGAGGTCAGAGGTTACAGGGTTAAGAGGAATAATGATAGGGGTTATAGAGAGTTAGGTCAGAGGTTACAGGGTTAAGAGGAATAATGATAGAGGTTATAGAGAGTGAGGTCAGAGGTTACAGGGTTAAGAGGAATAATGATAGGGGTTATAGAGAGTTAGGTCAGAGGTTACAGGGTTAAGAGGAATAATGATAGAGGTTATAGAGAGTGAGGTCAGAGGTTACAGGGTTAAGAGGAATAATGATAGGGGTTATAGAGAGTGAGGTCAGAGGTTACAGGGTTAAGAGGAATAATGATAGGGGTTATAGAGAGTGAGGTCAGAGGTTACAGGGTTAAGAGGAATAATGATAGGGGTTATAGTGAGTGAGGTCAGAGGTTACAGGGTTAAGAGGAATAATGATAGGGGTTATAGAGAGTGAGGTCAGAGGTTACAGGGTTAACAGGAATAATGATAGGGGTTATAGAGAGTGAGGTCAGAGGTTACAGGGTTAACAGGAATAATGATAAGGTTATAGAGAGTGAGGTCAGAGGTTACAGGGTTAACAGGAATAATGATAGGGGTTATAGAGAGTGAGGTCAGAGGTTACAGGGTTAACAGGAATAATGATAAGGGTTATAGAGAGTGAGGTCAGAGGTTACAGGGTTAAGAGGAATAATGATAGAGGTTTTAGAGAGTGAGGTCAGAGGTTACAGGGTTAAGAGGAATAATGATAGGGGTTATAGAGAGTTAGGTCAGAGGTTACAGGGTTAAGAGGAATAATGATAGAGGTTATAGAGAGTGAGGTCAGAGGTTACAGGGTTAAGAGGAATAATGATAGGGGTTATAGAGAGTTAGGTCAGAGGTTACAGGGTTAAGAGGAATAATGATAGAGGTTATAGAGAGTGAGGTCAGAGGTTACAGGGTTAAGAGGAATAATGATAGGGGTTATAGAGAGTTAGGTCAGAGGTTACAGGGTTAAGAGGAATAATGATAGAGGTTATAGAGAGTGAGGTCAGAGGTTACAGGGTTAAGAGGAATAATGATAGGGGTTATAGAGAGTGAGGTCAGAGGTTACAGGGTTAAGAGGAATAATGATAGGGGTTATAGTGAGTGAGGTCAGAGGTTACAGGGTTAAGAGGAATAATGATAGGGGTTATAGAGAGTGAGGTCAGGGGTTACAGGGTTAACAGGAATAATGATAATGGTTATAGAGAGTGAGGTCAGAGGTTACAGGGTTAAGAGGAATAATGATAGGGGTTATAGAGAGTGAAGTCAGAGGTTACAGGGTTAAGAGGAATAATGATAGAGGTTATAGAGAGTGAAGTCAGAGGTTACAGGGTTAATAGAGATAATGTCCAGAATACGTTTCATCAAGATGAAGTCCAGTACACTATGAAGAGAGAGAACCTGTTTCTCTGTCTCTACCTCCGAATTCAAGTCAAAGGGGCCTCATTATTGGTAGGATTTACTTGTATGCATTGCCAAAGCAAGTGGATTATATCAACACATACATAATAATGTTAATAAAAATAAAATAATAGTCATTTAAACAATTAATTCTAGCACTATACAAAAAAGGATACAAACATGTCAAATATAAAATTAAAGCTGCAAGCAGCATTGGCCGTGTTTCATCAGAATGTTACACACATACTTGTTCCGCCACTTTATTGTGGAGCAACCCCATCTAAAATGATGACATTTTCTATTATGGGTTAACAGACAGACAGATAGCTTTAGGGGATAGCTACTGTATGTG